>VOPJ01007775.1:0-24863 GCA_014673585.1 Semibalanus balanoides
GCACCAATCAGCGGTCCAGGATAATCGGCGCGGGAAATCGGGCGTGCCTTTGTCGGGCCCATTTATGTATTGTGTATCAGTCGCGACTCTGCCGCCAATACACGCTGACGGCCGCACCCGCGGTCCGCAGCAAACTACAAAAAAAAGCAATGCAAACAAAAAGGTATTTCCCCAGACCAGTTTTGGCTCTTGAATACAGAAAAAGTATGTATTTGTTCGTATCTGGTTAGCAAAATTCCAA
Source organism: Semibalanus balanoides (assembly GCA_014673585.1). Lineage (NCBI taxonomy): Eukaryota > Metazoa > Arthropoda > Thecostraca > Balanomorpha > Balanidae > Semibalanus > Semibalanus balanoides. The sequence goes on from VOPJ01007775.1 coordinate 242, forward strand.
CGAAGTGAATTTAAAAATACGTCATAAGTTTCTTACACTTAGGAAGCAATCACTCAATCAAAAATAGAGACATTGCTGTGATTTTTTTGGTGTTGTTTATAATCAGTACTTTTATATATATTCCGGTTTTAAATTATCTCTTAAAATCTTGATTTTGTGGTGACGTTTTTAAAAATGCCATTTTTGTATCAAAAATGTGTTTTTAAAATAGTGAAGTTCCGAAAACACCAAGCAAATGTCATATTACATCTTTTTGGTTTTCGTTTACAATTTACTTTAAAACTCTATCTTCCATGATTTTCTCAAACATTTATCAATTTTGTACCAACATGACGACATCAAAACGTCATTGTCTCTCAAACTACCAGACCAATTTCAACGAAATTTCGACAGGATATATGTATAATATTGCAAACTCAGCTACTGCAAAGTTGAGAAAGATGTGCAGTATGCGTAAAAGGCTATTCAAGAAAAAGATATGGGGCCTGTCAGGCCAGTTTTTATTTTTTTGGGAAAAAAAATATAAAAAAGACGTATGGCGAGGGTTTTAACTCTCGCCTTAGTCTGACAGGCCCCTTGAGGTTTTTATGAAATACCTCTATGTGCATCTTGTTGAAAATCTTATTAGCTGAGCTTTTAACAATTATACGTATCCTGTTCAGTTTCGAATAACTTTGGTCAGGTATTTGAGGAGATAATGACGTTTAAGTGACGTCATGCTGGTAGACAATCGTCAAATATTGGAAAAATTGTAGAAAATACAGTTTTGCAGCAGTTAAAAAATATAGAATTACATTTCTTTAAAATGGTAGTCTCAGACTTTGATTTTTCACCCCCTTTCCAAAGCTTTTTGAAAAATATCTACAAAATCAAAATTTTCAAAGATATAAAAAACGGAATTTATAAAGAGAACTGAGTATGGACAATGCTCAAACAGAATTTCCAAGAAATATATAAAATTTTGACAGAGCGATGACTCTTTAAGTGTTGGAAGCTCAAGACGTCATTTTTTTCATATTTTTTTGCCAGATACGAACATCTTTATTTTTATATTTCTTAGACAAAGCTGGCAAAAGAACATGCCATCGAATTTACATATATAAATTTATAATTTTGAGGCTTTCTTATTGCTATTCCGGACATGATCGAGACTAGGTTTCTAATGCAAATCGCCCATAGCAATAATCATCTAAGGTGACGATTTACGTGCCCTAGAGTTCATAAATAACCCAGACCTAAAAAATAGATATATGGTCAGATAGCTAATTCTACGACCAACAACATGACGCTCACAAAATAATTTTATTTTCATAACTTTAAGGGCCTGTCAGGCCCTCCCCCAGTACGGCGAAGGTGAGAAACGGTCCCCAAAGGGGTTCACCTTGAGAAAAAAAAAAAACGAAATACATATCAGAAATGATTGAGAGACGCTAGAAATGAATTATCATGTTACTAGAAAGCCATAAAACTATATATTTACGCGAAAAAAAGCAAATTATAATGTCAGTTTTTTGGTGCAAACTCAACATTTTTTCCGCAAAATAATGCGAATCAGCTGGCTGAGAAGCACGCAACGTCATAGATTTAGTGAGGGATCGTGTCGTATACATGGTGTACTGCCCAAAGTATTGTTGAAGCTGCTGGAAAAATACACGCTTTAAAACCATCACAGTACCTACTTTGCTTTAACACTGGCATTGATTGGAGTCTGATCTGACACGCATTGACTGCAGGGGGGGCGTTAAACGCCCCTGGTTTTCTTCCGGAACAATGATCGCAGCGATACGCGCAATGCGGAATTTGAAAGCGCTCCCATTGAGAGGAATCTAAGCACTTCGAAAGTTTAATTGAGGTCACGTGTCAGGTCGGGGCAGTCAAGAGGTCAAAATATGTTGTTCGTGTATAAGCATACTTCCATCCAAAGCCTTCGATTGCAACCAATCACCCAAAGTGCCTTAAAATGAATACACATCCGTATGATCGAAATGAGATTATTGAGAAAGATAAAAGGTCAAGGCAGGTCACAAAAGGTCACACAATAAAATATCTACGAAAGATGCAACGCATGTTTTATGGTTCATTTTACGCGTGAAAAGCGATAGTGATACTCATTTGATCACCAAACGTCACGTATATGAAGGAAAGGTCAAGTTAAGGTCAAAGTAAGGTCAGAAAATTACATTTTTTTATTGGATAAATATTAACCAAGAAGACATGTTTCTAGACCAGTTTTTTCTCAGAAATAAAGTGCTGTCATTTACTTTTCTGTATCTTGTCATCAAAAGCCAAAAAATGCAATTTCAAAATATGACGTCACGAGTTACCAGCTTTGTAAATGCATTTACTCAGTGAAAAATAAAGATATCACTTTGAAATTTTGTATGCTGGTTAGCTGCATATAGTTCTATCACATATCTTCCGGGTTTTCCAAAATCTTTGAAAATGTTGATTTTATATACATTTTTCAAAAAAAAATACTGTTTTCTTAAATTTAGGGTAAAAAAACAAAAAATTAACAAATCCGAGATAGCCATTTTTTAACCTTTATTATTTGCGATCTTTATCTTTTACGGATTGCATTTTTCTCTTTGCGTTGCCTTTGTACGGTCTGTTGAAGTTAAGCTGATTTATGTGTAAAAACCGCGTGTAGTGACGTCACTAAATTTGCTATGTCTAAAAAAATAATCAACGATTTTTATTTTCGCACAGCAGACGTGAAATTGATGTATGATGAAGTTTCACGTGATAGCTATAATCGTCTTTAGTTATGGACTAAAACTACGACAGGGCGGGGGCGTTAAACGCCCCCGTCAATTCCGGGTTAAGTAGGTATTGTTCACTATTAATTTCACTATGAAAGTTGTAGTGTCGGCACCGTCATCACTGTCGTGCTTCTGGGGCGTCGTCTGGATAAGTTGTCCAAGGTCAATGCAGGTGCACACTACGCGTCCGGTCTCGCCGGGTCGGCTCTATCACTCAAGCGGCGGTGCACGGGGCGGCCAATCAACAGGGCACGCTGCGAAACTGTAGGTAGCGAGGTGGGTTCGTAAGTGGGAAGATCAACAAGTTGGTACGCGAGCTGGAACGTTAGGGCCAGCGCTGAAACGCTAGACATACACATAACGTGCTCTAGAAAAATGTTTTATATTAATATTTAAACATCAAAATACTAGCTAGCCTGCCTGACCAAAGTTATTCTCGCAATAAAAAGACGGGTACGAAGACAGATATGTGTCTTGTCCAGCATTTACACTTCCCAAGTTGACGTCATCTGTGTGTCATAATCTGACGTCAACTCAGCCAAATTCAGCCAATAGCGATTGAGTTACGGGTATACCCGGTCCCGACTTTGTTACTGAGATATTAAATATTAAGAGGTTCTTTGAAAATGTGAAAGCGTCACAAGTCATTTTTGAGCATGCGCCACAACTTGGCTATCTCAACTCTAAACCCTATGTTAAAGGTGAACTATTCCCTTTAAGGCGAGGGTTAATTAAGATGCTGCAAATGCTTACATACACGCATAAACAATAGGAACTATTTTTACGTCAATTCGGCCGAAATCATTAACTTAAAATCTATCGACGACGGCCCTTCCCACAAGACGTGAAGTATAACACATGCTGCACAGTTGCTGATGGGTTGCTGACGGGCTGACGGCTGGTGACCTGCTGAGAGGGTACCCTCTGATCAACAATTTTTCGCTGACTGCCTCTTGCCCTCCCCCTGTTCATCAGCTGTTGGAAATGCGCAACTGGATTCCCCAAAAAAACGGCTGGATCCGCCCTTGCATAATGTTCATATGACCTGCCTTTCCCTGTTCCTACGCCTACGGGAAATTACACTAACCTCTGCTAATAAGTCGTCGGTCAATCTCCTGCGGCACTATAAACGACATCCAAACCGGACAGGACCTGGTCACACAAATCTGTGTTATCTGATAGTGTATATTTCTCACACCTTCAAACGCTGTACAAATACCATCGGAAGACACTTGCAAGCAATGTCACGTTTTGCCGCCGCTCGTAAAATCACCTGCATAACAGAGCCACGGGCGGCTTCTTTCCGCATGCGTCATCGTTTTGTGATCCTCTGATGAAACGGACAGTAGAACCCGCCGTTTCCCGGCAGACAAACGCTGACGTCATTCAACAAACTATGACGTCATCGGTCGACGATGCGTCACACCGCTCGTACGCCACACACGCAGACATGACTGAGACAGCCACAATGTCAACAATGTCATGCCGTTTGTCAACAATCCTGTCAGAGCTGTTCGCCTCGTGAGCTCGTGTTTCTACAACCTACCGTGAGCGTTAACAATGAACAGACCCGTGAATTCTCCACTGCCGTGAAAACACACACACACACACACACACACACACACACGAAACAGACAGACGCACTAACAAAACAGTTATCTTGAGCGAGAGAAGCACGGTGGGACACTCGTACATTTCTGCTGTAGACTCGCACTAGAAAACGCGTGAGTCATCACTAAGTAACTCTATTTATGTTACGACTTCAATGACAACATGTGATTTTGGAACGCAGACTACCGTGACTGAAGTTGAAGTGTTAAACTTGTATTTCGCTTAGTATTAAGATTGAAATAACCAGTAGCTTGACGCCCACGCCAGTTGTCTTGACCGCTCAAAGTCTGCTCTCATCATGCTTTCTTAAAAACACGCAATATAAAACTCGTCCACATAAGACATGTTTAAATAACATTCATCCTCATGCAAATCAAAATATCGTCCATTTACAAAATAGTATTTGTTTCCTATACCTCACCACGCACAAATACGCCTCATCAATATTCTCAAACGCTAAAGCCATACACATACCTAAACATGAAAAAACATAGCCTCCGACACAATCCTCACAATTAAATATCTTTGGTGCATAGCACACAGCTTTCGCATGTCATCCAAAACATGCAAAAGTATCGTCCATTGTTTGCTTCGCCAGGTGAGATCGCTGGAAGCCTGTTTCGCCAGTCCTGCTAGCTCTTTTCGGGCGGAGACCAACAGGAAGCCGCTGAGAAATGCAGTGCTGCCATCTGGGAACACTTAACACCAATCCAGGTGGCAGCATACGCCTGACAGGCCGGCAAGTCCCGAGACTACCACCTAGACCGCTGACAGCGTCAGGTTGGCTTTGAGACTGTCGAGGACTAGATTGCGGTTCACAGGGACGTCTGCGTCCATGTGTGTGATATTCTCATCGCGTGATGTGGGTTAAGGAGAGTGCAGAGTTTGGTGGCGTCGATGGCGTCTGAGAGAGCGGGAGATACACGAATACCCTTGTTGTGTTTCATAATGAGCCAAGGAGGACTAATGTAATAACCAGACACTTCCTATCGCGGTACTAATGTCAAAAATGAGTTTAGAAACTGTTGCTAGAGTCCGAGGTACAATTAAAGACTGCGAAATTCGGCCGAATGCAATTTAAAATGACGGTGGAATTTAGCAATTGCAGCCCTAGCGCAAAAATTGACTGCTAAAAATGGATCATGACACGTTGGTGTTACATGAGACGTCAGAATAACTAGACGTCTAGACTAGTAAAGTGTTCTGAATATGAAGTCTGTAACTATGAGATATATATATATATTATAAAATATAATATTACTAATATACTATATATAATATATATATAATACCATGATCAAGCGCAAACAGACAGTAGGCCTTTGTACAATTCAGTGGAGGCGGAGGGCTCGGAGAGTCTGGGGCGCTGGTACTCCTTTTAGGGGGGTTCCTAACTATTGGGCTCCATTTTTTTTCCAGGAGCCGTCTCTCGGGGCTCTGTAACAGAAGAGGCCCAGACTCAGTTTGTTCTAATTTGTACGATATTAGCGGCAACCTATATGGCTGGCCTCCAAATCGTCGCTGTTGGAAGGCAGCAAAGCGCAATCAAGATGGCTCGAATGTACAGTCGGCTCGCTTAATGCCGGAACACCATTGATGGAGACATACTCCGAATCACGCGATTAGTCTTAAGAGGGCTCAATCCCCACCACATTGTACAGTTTGGAACCATTCTGACCTGGAAAGGGCGCCAAGCCTTGCATCTTACAGGTGGGGGACGGTTTAGGTCGCCGCCGCCCAGAATGACTCTGCCACTATCAAATGCACCTTCATGTGGCTGCAGAAACTCTTGCACGTAAGGGCAGAGCAACTTCGGCAAGGTGAATGGGAATTCCACTCAAAGTTTTCAGGGGCCGGCACTATTTTCTGTGCACTCAGATGGGGATGGAATCAAGCTGCCGTTTGGCATGTGGGATTCAGTTATTTAAGGTTCTTTTGCTTCTCACACCAATAGGGGACCATGTCATAAATCCCTGCCACATCTCCACTAGCCTAGCAGAGCAAAACGCCAATGCTTATCACTGACGAGAACTCACAACGGATCGCGCGCGCACATGCACTCTTGCTGTCGAGATCAGAAACGACGCAACAGCTCGTGTCTGCCAAGCTAGGTGCTAGGAAGCAAGCTACTGGTAATTCAGCAATGAATATAGGGCTGTATACCGTTTCTGAGGATACTCGTAGGGCGGGCGGCCGTGTCAGTACGGCCGATGTGACCAGACACTAGTCTTAACCCGGCCCCCTGTGGAAGAGACAGAACAAACTGGCTTAGTATGCTGATGCTCAGTAGCAACAATGGATATTTGTGGTTGTACTGGAGTTGTAGACAATGCGTGGTAAGTGGTTAGCTATTTGTGGTTGTACGGCTGGGTTGTAAAGTACGCGGGTGTTGTCCACTTCACTTGAACAGACGTAATATGCAATGAAACTTCGTGTTTGCCACAAACGAGGAACATTGAGCGCCAGGAATGCAGATGGCTACTGCTGATTAAGTTCATAAGTTTATTTTAGTGTGAGATTGTGAAGATTTGTGGCACGGCAACCGCATGATGTAGAAAGGGGGTGATCCAAAAACAACAGACACACACACAGGCCAGTACTGTATAAGTGTGACATGGAGATGAGATGCCGTAAAGGTGATGGCTAGCGGAACTGAGCTGACGGTTGAAAATCCCACAATCACAAATGAATCATGCCAAAAAATTGTACAAAAACATGTGTAGCATCGTTGAGGGATAGCATAAATTATTTAAGATGAGCTCCATCATTTAATAACATCGCATCGTTCATGATCAAAGTACGTGCAGCACGAATGAGTTTCTGTGTCTACGTCGAGTCTCACAGCTACAGTCTGACCACAGACGAGAAGGAGCAGAATTGAGGGTGATAGTCGTTGTTGGCACACATTTCCTAATTAGATATTGTTGAGAGGTGTCAGATAGCAGGCAGTTTAGGTGGAGTTATTTACAACCCTATAAGTTCTTAGATCAATTAATCTTATACCTACCTGGCCTCCCCTTCCCCGGGACCAAAAAATTAGTTGTAGGAGCCGCAGTGATAATGATGGACAGCCAAAAAAAGACCAATATACATGAGCAGATTCTAGATTAGCCATTACTGTCACGGGTCCTCATCTTGTATTTCTTTCTGGTGTGTCATATTCACTGCCTACATGGCTCGATATTCCCACGATTGACAACTCTCTTTCCCAAGGCGGAGAGTATATCCCCCCCACTTTTTATATAACAGCGATCTGAGTCTACTGATTAACTGCTGTGGCCCGGCCAATAAATCCCCAGCAGGGCACGCTAGATTTGGAAACCGACATATTACCCTGCCGTTCAAGTCAGGCGCTGCACTGGTATCGGAGTCTAAAACTGTTTGTCTAACTTCACCTGAGTCGATATCAAATCCTGATCTGTCGGTTATTTGAGATACCTCATTTCTGCAACAAGTGAATCGTTCTTGCATGGGCAAGACGATCAAAAAGTAGACGTTTACAGCTGGTATAGGGGGTTTGCGGAGATGGGTGGCAGAGATGTTAATCAGAAGTCAGGGAATCTGCTGAGGTATAATTTTAAGATGTAGAAACTGGAAGGGCATTTGTTGGACAGTGTGCTTACGTATGGGACTTTTATTCCGAAAAGAGAAAGGTTAAAGTGTGAGAATAGGTTAAAGTAGCTGGAAGATATGAATTTATATAATTCTGACCCTCGAGATTAATAGTAGTGTGTTGTAGTATTATGATTAATGCATGGATTGGTGAGTTTAGTGATATTTCCCCCCAATAGAAATCAGTAAGATTTTCGTGTTGATACTGGAGGGTAGATAAATGTGAAGTATAAATGAATTCATATTGATAACGCGGAAGCATTATCGGTGAGGTGGGGATGGTGTGAAAGTTAGTGAGTGCGGATCTTCGTTGAAAGGGCATGCTTTCAAACAAACAGGGGCATATCTACCAAAATAGCGCGAGATTAGCACGGACTCTATTTTTGGAAGTGGAAATTGGGGTGGGGCAATAAAAGAGCAATATTTGTTTTTTCTGAGATAGTCGATGTCTTTTTTTCCATGGTGTCGGTCGACGAATGTGTTGGCAGCGATTATGAGTATTAGTCACCGTCCGCCATGCAACGTCCATAGGCGTAATGTTAACATCCAAAAATGTTGGGGGCAGTTGCCCCCTGCCCCCGGCTCCTACGCCTATGCATGCTTGTTGAGCACCGGGTTGCGTCAGCAATATGTATTATACAAATATCGATTTTCCTCATAATACCCCGTCTAATTTATTTCACAACACTTCCATATGTAATGTTTGTATCACAGCTATCAATTGACCATCAAGAGGTTATGATATCGTCATCAAGGAGCCCTTCTCCGTACCGCTCGGCTAACTTCCCATCACCACTACCGTCATGCATCATCAACGCTATAGTCCAACCCCAGCCCCGGTGCCGCGCGTCCAGCCCACCTACCATCCCGACTGACGTCACTCCTCGGCGCTGACGTCACGGTGACGTCATTCGGAGCCCAGGCGGCCGGCGGCAGGTAAAACATGGCAGAGGAGGAGAGAGAGGAAGAGGAGAGAGAGGAGGAGGTATCGGGCGAGAGGCAGGACTGGTAACCGCTGGAGGGGGATCGAGACCCCTGGTCGTACTCTGTTCCGGGACCAGGCCCAGACAGAGGACCAGAGGAGCTGGAGGTCACAGAGGTCAGAGGGCAGGGAGTCTGGGAGCTGGAGGAGAGAGTGATGGGAGTCTGGCAGCCGGAGGAGAGAGTGATGGGAGTCTGGCAGCCGGAGGAGAGAGTGCTGGGAGGAGGCAGAGGGGTGCACACTGGGGACGTGAGGGACGCGAAGCCGCGTGTGCTGCCACCTGTCGGGAGAGTGGAGAACAGTGCTTCAGTGCGACATGCTTAATGCCAGTCAGTGCAGATATTTCCACTCAGCCGTGATGGCGTGCAATACAATATAATCAAGCCTCAATCCTGTTCTGGAAACGTTTTACCTAGTAAAGTACTTTTACAATGCTAGCATGCCTAAGCTACGCAGCTTGGTAGGTAGGTAGGTACCTACTTGCTAGCTAGCTTGCTCCTAGCTTGCAGACACGACTGGCTTCTTTCGAAACAGAGTCCGTACGTTTCGTGAATAGACATCCTGTTAAGCAAAAGCCTTAATAACTGAATCCCCATGCTAAAACGCAGCTGATTCCATCCCCTCTGTGTAGTGCGAGTGCAGTGCAGAGTCATCTAGCGGCGACTAACCGTGTTGATAGCTGTCGATGGTGTCCGCTAGGGGCGCTGCCGTCGGCTTGCTGTCCAACAGCGAGATCGGAGCCAGCGGCGTCAGGCCGAGAGACGGGCCTGGAAAAATGCCCATAGTTAGACGCGCCTTTACAAAGCTAGAAGACATCATATTCAGACGTACCTAGAAACACAGACGTCATATTCAGAAGCACTTTTACTAGTCAGACGTCATAGGTATTCTCAATTCTGACGTCCATGTAACACCAACGGTCACCGTCAAGTTTTGGAGGCTGATTCTAAAATCACCGACATTTTTTTAATCATCGGACTTCGCTTTATTGTGCACTTGCAACAGTTTCTAACTCCATTTTTCACATTTCGTATTTTGTTTCAGGAAAGACATTCGCCCGGCATTGACAACAAGGGGCTCATCCCCTCCAGCACCGACCTAACGGCCATCTCTCCTAACCCACACCTGACCCAACCCCCCTGCCACTGCCCGACATAACCCACCTGCACGCTGGTCAGCGGCTGGTGGTAGGTCTGTGACTGCGGCGGTGGCGGCAGTGTCAGTCCGTCGTATGGCTGGTCCAGGGGGACGTCAGTGAACCCAACAAACACCCCTGGTCGCCGGGTGAGGCCGAGCCTCGAGGCCCCCTCCGTGCTATCTCGGCAGGGCAAAGAACCGCGTGCCGGGCTGTCGTAGAGTCTTCCCTCGGCCCACGGCTTTCGGACCAACGGTAGCTGGCAGAGGGAGGGAGGGTGGTTAGAAGGGGCGGGTGGCTTAGCAGGTGCTGGTGGAGTCGGATTTTAGGATCCGGTTGAGGTGTTACGCCATATAAAAAATGGAAAAAGTAAGACCAATATGCTAGTTACATCAATATATCAATAATTGAAATAATCTGATGAAAAATCACAACAATCATGTGAATTACAATAGATGATTATTTGCAAGATGAACTATAAAATAAAACATGTATTACCGATATCACGACAAGTTCCCATGATATTCATTGCTCGTCGACTGTTTCGCTAAAATCGCCCATTGTTCTGTTAATGTAATATGATCCATTATTTACTTATTATGAAACCCACCTAAAATGTCATCTGTAGCCGCCAGATAATGGAATAACTTTCATTCATTGATTGATTGATTGATTCACTTGATTGACTGATTGGATTTGACTGATTGGTGACTGATTGAGTTGATTGATTGTTTGATAAATTGAATGGCTTATGTTAATGAATGAAATTGAATGATTGATTAATTGATTGATTCTGATTGGGATTGATTGATTGGACTGATTGTGATTGATTGATTGATTTGATTGATAACAAGAATAACGAAACAAGGTGCACTTCTTTAAACGTCATGTCGTTCTCTACTCAACCCCGAATAGTTGACGGTGGCGGTCGGGTACTGTAGCCGCTGTCGCTTCATCTCCTCCTCCGCTTGAATGACGTCCAGATCCCGCACTTCTGACGTCACAACAAACAAAGATGAACGTCAGTGCATCATTCATTAAATCAACGTGAGTAAATTCGACTCGTTATATTTTATATACAAGTTTGCAATACCTGGATTTATAACTGAGTGAAAAATATAAAAAGTATATGTTTTTTACCAGTGCAAGAGTCATAAGTGATTGTACAGAACAATAAATTGAAACGTTGAAAGAAGAAAAAAAGTTAAGTGGAAATAAATAAATAAAAATCGATCAAACGCAGCGTGTTTACTATATAGCAGCGTGAGAACAATCGCAGCAGCCGAGTGTTAGTCTTGGTCACGAAGCAGGCATACTTGCTTGAAGGACCGTTACTTTCGGAAATGTTAAACAATACGTTGCACATATTTAAACATATACATTGCGAATGTTGCAGTTTCTAAAGTTGTATTCTAACAATGTCGTAGGGAGCATTGTTAAAGCCGCGCCCGACTGGGCCTCTGCATTTCCTTCGCCGACTGGGGGGGTGTTTGAACGCAACCACCCCCCTTCTAACTCGGCTCCAATGGCACTTAACCAAAAACAAAAGACACTGTTCGAACCGTTTTTATCAAAAAATCATTGCCAAAACTATTTCAGACTTTTTTTCGATCACGTCAAACTCAGGTCACTAGAGGTCATCGAAGGTCAAATTTTCAGTTTTTAGGACATCGCTCCGAAACCCACATATCTCGGGAACTAATGCTATCTAGAAACAGAACGTGTCATGAAGAACAATCGCTAGCCAATGGAAGATTTGCAATCGCATATATGTCCCTCTAAAATTGACCTCAGGTCAATAGTTTAGGCATCTAGAGATTGCATTAAAGTCAAAAAAGCTGAATTTTGGCAAAAAAAATAGTTTCGTAAATAACTTCTTACCTACCAAAGATAACGCCATAGCTGTTTACGCCATTCGTGTTTGTCTCGAACAAGGCACTTTAAATATGTCAAATTTGATCATGTTAGGTCAACTTGAAAAAAATGACCTAAGGTCAAGGGTTTGACCCAAATGAGGTGTCTATTGTGCTTGCACATAATCAGAAGATCGTTACGTTGTACTGAGACATAACACACTGTGGAAAGTGTGCAGTTTAATCATATCTTCAATTATGGCCAGAGGCTTATTGGAACGCAATTAGAGGATGTGGTGAGCGCTCGGAATGAACCGTGAGATGATCCCGGTTAGTGTGTCCCTGTTAGCATAAAATCTGCACGTTGGAATGTATCTAATCATAAAATGCATTATGTGAACATCATGCCAGAAGGAAATGGACGCTGATATCTGGTTGCGACTAAGAAAAGCATTTGATTATTTCTTGCCCCATGGACTTATAATGGGGAGGATTCGCAAAATTGACCGACCTATAGGTCACCGATACAAAGAGATCCCAAAATAAACATTTTGGTAGTACTAATGACTTAATGTATCCTGAAATTTAATATCGATCCTTAAAACTGTAGTTTATGGCACGTATACCGGGCAAACGTTTTTGTAGGTAGAGGTCCATTGAACCTGACCTGGTGACTGACCTGACCTGAACGAACTAGAAATTTTCGCAAAATGTCCTGGGAAAGAATCAGTTGATGTTATGCCGGAATTTCGGCGAGCGCTACGCGGCCCGCGTTTTTTCGTTAACTTGTAAAAGACCCATGAGGGGGTGTTGCAAACAATCGCCCCCCAGTGGGCGGCGCGGGTTAACCTAGCTGTATGTTGTGTTATGTATTGTTGATGAATGAGGAATTGTTAGTATTGTGAGTATTTACCTTGCCGAGACTGGTAGTAATCCTCCATCATCCTTCTTTGTTCGTCCTCTGAAATCAGACACAAATTGTAAATATTAAACAATGCATGTGCTGGGCCTATATATTTAAGTCATTCAATATGCATGCTGTTCGATGAATTTGTTCAAATACGTTATCGATAAAAGTGTAAATTGTAATAATAAACCAAATATATGCATTACAACTGAATTCAAACAAATTTACGTTTTTTTCTTAATATTATTCAATTCCAAAATCGGACAATTTGGGGCCGATTTCACACAATTTGATGCCACAGACTCGTTGCAACTCCCCCTCTCATTTGACCATCCCCTACCCTCCTTAACTCCATCGTAACTCCTAACTCCATCGTAACTTCATCATTACTCCCTCGTTACTTGCTCTTAACTCCCTCGTTACTCCCTCGCTACTATCCTAACTCCATCGTAACTTCATCATTACTCCCTCATTACTCCCTCGTTACTCCCTCTTAACTCCCTCTTTACTCCCACGTTACTCCCTATTTACTCCCACGTTACTCCCTGATTACTCCCTCACTACTCCCCACCACTCACCATCGTCCCGTTTCCGTTTGCCGATGTTGTTGCCGTTCGGGTCGTGTCCTCCACCCAGCCCCAGAATGCCACTGATGCTGTAACTCGGCCTGCCGTCCCTCCCGTCTGCGGGCGGCGCATGCGCGATGACCGAGGTCGCCTGGCCGACCGGAGACGGCGCCTGCTCGGCCATCTGACCCTGGAAGCCCCGCACTTTGTCGGCCGCCTTGTTCCGCACGATCCTGTCACAGGAAAGAGCGGGAGGGGCGTTAAGATGGAGCGGGTGGTGGCACCGTAGTGATGGTACGTCACGTACGCCACGCTTAGTTGTGTGATAATGTGGGGCGTGATAGAGTACACATTGGTGTATTGGATATCAAGAAAATAGTGCAGTGCATTGTCCTCTTCTGTGGTCTATGCTTTCTCTTGCTATCACTCACTTTATGCTTTTGCAAAAGGCGTATAGGAAAGAGGGCGAGGGACAACCTCATTTTTCGACGTTTTTGCTAGAATCACTCATTTTGCTAGGTTATGAAATTTATAATGATAAAAGGCTTGCAAAGGTGAGAAGAGCGTTTCAAGTGCGCAACTAATGCATATGGGGGGGTCTCTTAAAATGAGACAGAAGTTGCACTGCTCCAAAGTCCTCTACCCACTTTCCGTGACGCTCCTAGGTCGCTGACCTCTGCCAACACCCTCGTCAGCAGCCGTGCGTCAGCTTCATAACACGCTGTTTTAATTTTATATCTGAGCCGACGCCCTAGCCTTGTATGTTTTAGTTATAAGATGCAGAGCACAATGCAGCACAGCACACTTTGTCTCCCGCCAGTCTGCAGCTGCGTCTCCCACCTGTTGATGCTGGAGACGGACGGCACGTTCTCCTGGTTGCAGACGTTCTCCGCCAGCAGCCTGTCCCGGATCTCCCAGGCGAACATGGTGGGGTTCTCCCGCTTGTACTTGGCGATGGCGTCCACCACGTGCGGAAGTCGCCCCTTGGGCTTGCTGCCTCCGATGACGCCGGCCTTGAAGCTGCCCGTCTCGAAATACCTGCCGCAGGGGGTGGTGAGGGTGTCAAGGTAAAGGTCAGCTGGATCTCTGACGGGAGACGGAGTCCCGAACATAGGGACAGGGAGGATTTCAGGGTACTGATGTTAAACGGGTCTACGGTAGAGTTGGGGGTTCCAACTTCAAATGATGTGTGTAGCAAGAGTGATTGGTCATGGCAGGGGCACAATTATAAATCATTGACAGAATCATTGTATAATATAATTGTGGCATTCAACCAGGAAGCTATTTTAATGCCAAAAAATACTAACGCTATTACAGAATTGTTTTTTCACTATAGACTTCGACCACTACCAATAACTCCAAACGTATGATATTATCTCCCCAAAAATAAATATTTTTAATGTGACTTATGGTGCGTTAAATTCACAAACACAAACAGAATTCTCATCAAGTTCCAAGCACTTGCATCCTTTTTAATTAACATAGTTATTATGTTATAATTAACTGAATCGGCTCGTTAACCATTGGTAAGCCCCAAGCACTTAACCCCGCCTCATTAACCCTGCGCAAACGCAGGGGTTAAGCGCGAACACGAACTGCAGGGGGGTGATTTCCGCCCCTCCGTGAGATCTCCGAAACTACGCAACGTAGCGACAAGCGGAAAAACGGCAAAATAGATACGCTCATAGGCAAAGCTCTATCGAAAGTATTTCTAGTCTTTCTTGATCAGGGCACAATTGAGTACCAGTGGTCATCCAAAGGTCAGGATTTTTCCGGTTTAGGACTCTTTTAGGACTCTTTTCCAAGAAACTCCACGAATATCCGAAACTATGATAGCTAGGGCAAACAATAGAGAGGCAATCGATAGCTATTGAAAATTTGGCAATCGCCACGTATGAACTCAAAATTGATCCTCAGATCAATAGTTTCAGGCTCCCAGAGGTCATGAAAGTCAAAAATACTGAATTTTTTAGCCAAAAACAGTTATTTTGATGAAATAGAATGTCACCTAAGAAAGAATAGGGAAAATCATTTTGACGCCATCGTGTTTGTCTATTGATGCGCTTGAGAACATATACACGGTGACCTGGTAAGGTCAATTCAAAAAATTCTGACTCAGGTCAAGGTCATTTGGTCCCAGTATGGTCATGTTGCAATATGGGCAACGCGCTTAGACGAGACAACACATGGTGTCAAACTAAATCGTCTCTATCTGCTTGTTATATCAAGAGTTACATTAGCAAATTCATTGCTGATGACCTTCAGAATGAACCTCAAGATGACCTTGTTATAAATCACTCCGAGCATTACAATTGCGCCTTGACATTCAGAACGAGCTAAATAGCATGATTCCTGAAAGAATTATAGACCTGATCCAATGTAATGTTTTAACTGAAAGGGAAGCATTTGTTTATTTTGCCATCACTGTTAATGGGGAGGTCTGGGAAATTGGACCTGACCTTTGTCACCGAATAACGAAAATCCCGAGAAAAACGAAATTGAGGTACGTTATGCTTATGAAATCCTGCAGTTTCAAACTTTCGAAAAAAATACTGTGGCTCTTGGAACACGAAAACGCAAACAATTTTTGGAAGGTGGCGGTCCACATTTTTTTTTTTTTTTTTTTTTTTTTTCGTTTTGACATGGATTGTGACCTGACCTGAGATGAACCTGAAAGTCAAAACTTTTCCAACGTGTGGTGTGGTAATTGATTGCCAAACAGGTGTACGAAATTTTGGCGGCGCTGCGCGCCGCCGTTTTTCGCTACTCAGAAAAAACCAGAGGGGGGCGGAAATCAACCCCCTGCATGGCCGGGTTTAACCTAAGGTAAAGGTGACCACCCAGCTCTACCTCTGAATCTGCTGACGCAGCCGTGGCTGACCCTCACTTGGCGGCTGATTCACAGGCTCTGACACCGTTTGGCGCAGCTCGACGATCTTGTGACGCACCATGTCGGGCAGCGGCCGGCCTTCAACGAACACGCCGCCCAGCTGGTTGACGCGAAGCCGTGACCTGAGGTCAGATGCTCAGAAGTCAGAGGTGAAAAGTCACAAGGTTACAGTTCAGAGTCAGAGATCAGAAGGCAGAGGTGAAAGTCGACAGATCACCAATTCAGAGGTCAGAATATAAGAGGCCAGAGGTCACGGGACAGATGATAGTGACAGATAGGTACAGATGAAGTTAGAGGTCAGGTGTCACCGTCAATAGTAGTTTCAAACTTATGTTGAAGGCAGACAATTTAAAGAACAACAATACTATGGTGATTCGAAACATCACCAACATTATGATAGACTAATGCTGAACGAACTGCAGCTGTGAATAGATTGACTGTGAGCCTCTTTTCATTACCCCAGCTATCTCAAAACTAACTAACACTAACCATATATTCAAGCATCTGTTAGAAAGTCACGTCAGACTGAAAAGGAGAAGACAGGCATGCACTATGGGGTGCTTGAGTGCCCTACTCACCGTCTCTTCAAAGAGCTGTGCGTTTCGTGCCGTGGGGGGCTTAGCCACCCTTCTGAAGGGGGCGTTTGAGCCTGAAACCCAGACCAGACTGGGCCGTCAATATCGTGCAACGATAGGGCCACGAAATAAAGGGGAGCGGTGCACGATAGGGGGAGTGAATGCACGATAGAAGTGACACGATAGGGGGACGGTGTACGATAGGGGGACGGTGTACGATAGGGGGACGGTGCACTATAGGGGGACGGTGTACGACAGGGGGTATAATGCACGATAAGGGGAGTGCATGGTGGGTGATGGTGACTGGTGGCGACTGGTGGCGTGGTGGGGTGGCGGGAGGGGGAGGTCGTATGGGGTGAGGGGTGGTGAGCGCTTGGTGACAGTGCCGGGGGCGATTCGTGGCAGGGGACAGTGCACAGTGAGGGGTAGTGAGGCTTCGGGCTACACCGGGTGATGCTGAATACTGATTGAGAGAGTATCAGTTGTATTATCAATTACTGCACTCTCCAACCATCTGACCTCGTCTTTTTTGCTTGTCTTATCCTTGTACAGAAATGTCATATTTCAATTTAACTGGCCGCAAATAAAGTCATCATGCATTAATGTTCCTTAAATTATATATTTCAATTTAACTGGCTGCAAAATAAAGTCATCATCCTCAATGTTCCTTGAAATATATATGACATAAAACCATCGTATCGGTAGATCAGACCAGATATACCTACGAGCTGCCATCTAGTCTTCATATGGCAAAGGAGTAATCTGACCGAAAGCACTGTCACAATCGTTAGGTAGCCCAGCCAACAACTAACTTGGGCACTGATCGGGCACAATGGGATGAAACCATTGTGCCCGATCAGTGACCAAGTTAATTGTCGGCTGGGAGGTAGGACCTATACCTAGTAAGAATTCACCAAGAGACATTTTTATATTGGTGGAAACTTGTTTGGCAAATTGATTGTCGCTGGTTGTTGGTCAATATTTCACCTCTTACACTTAGTTTTACATTCAGAAAAATATAACCATCATTACCCCGCCCCGTCTCCTTGCTACTCTGTCCTGCTTGTTAATAACCAACACAACTCAGTGGCGCCATCCATCGGCGTATCGATGAACTAGCCAGTCGGAGTATCCGTGGCACCACGGGAGCGAGCCTGGTGCGACTAGTAACCAAACTCGCCGAGTTTCGAGCCCGTGTGGATGTGTGAGCGAAACAGCCGTAAACTTGAGGTAGCACCGGAACTCATTTGAGATGTTTCCGACAGAGTGAGAATTACGCTCCGGAGGCCCGAAAGGTGCCACTACGACCGTGGGAAGGACTAGTGATTTTATCTGAAATTAAAATATAAAACTATAACTGTTAGCTGAAATTAAATGCATGCACTATTTCATTCCTGAGAAACTAATGTTGCTGAAGCCTCCATACGCATGTGCTGCGAGCTAGGCATTTCACTTTGTTATCATTCCGTCGCATAAATCCATCCACATGCCGCCATGCCCGTTAAATTCCTGCCCATGTCTCACCATTACGACAATAATTACTCCTTCATAATTAGCATATCCTCAAAAGTACGCTCTGCTCACACAGTCCACATGACATGATGACACAGTGAACTGCCCAAAACACGACGGAGGTGCCCGGAGGCGGCGGAAACTCTCAACGCGGCCGGCCTCCCTCCCCCTGACCACCCAGCGCCGGAAACGGGCCCGAATAGTCGCACGTGACCAGCACCGTCTTCCCAGCGGTTAGAGGCAGTGTTTCCGCTCAGCAGTGGGCGAGGTTATATGGGTGTGACGTCATATCGGGATGGAATTGGAGTGGCTGCGTGTGTGTGTGTTTCATGGATGGGCGTCTAGGCGTGTTCCTAGCCGTTATTACTTCTGTATTTTAATGTATCACATTTGTTATAACAATATAACACCTTTTATTGCTTCTTGATTTTAACTTATTTATGCAATGGCTTGTTTGCGCATGACTCATGAAGCCCATATTTACCATAGTATCTCCGTTTTTATGTTATTTTATTTATGATGTTGTTATTATCCTACGTTTTCATGTAGTCTAGAACATGCTTTACATCGAAAGCGATACCAAAACTAACCTAACCACGGACCTTGCCTCGTGCCGTGGTTGTCTCATTAAACTCATCAATGTGTAATCCTCACTGAATGGATCATCTGTACCCATGGAAGACTGAATCACTCTCACCACGTGCCATAATTATTGTAACACACCCTCCACCATCTGCCATCGAATGATATACGACCCTTCTCCCTCCGTTTAATGCCGTCTGCCTCCGGCGGTCGGGTCGCTATTGAGATGTTCCGCGGCTCGATCTCGACCATATTAGACCGTGACCAGCGTCAACAATACGGTCCAGTATGTTTGCCGGAAGCGAAGAGGCGGACAGGCGGATCGAAGGGCGGCGAGGTTGGGAGAGAAGAGCGCCAGGCGGGAGAGAAGAGGCGGGCAGCGGGATGAAGAAGGCGGGGCAAGGCGGGAGAAAAGAAAGCGGACAGGCGGAAAGAAGAGGCGGACAGGCGGAGAGAAGGCGGGCCAGGCGGGCCCCGCCGGTCCTAAGAGAGATTCAAACCGGGAGGCGCAGAGGGAGAAGGAGGGAGAGAGAAGGAATGAAGAAGGAGAGTAAGCTAGAGAGAGAGACAAAAGTATGGAAGAAGTGGAGGGAGAGAGTTTCGGCGAATCGGTTTGACAGGTGGTCAGTTGGTAACGCTGTCGTGATATTTAGAGATCCAGAGTTGTATTTTTGTCTGTCATTCCGGAAAGCGGCTGTCGGTCACGGAAGCCTTCATGCTACTTGATTTAACCTTTGCACAAACGAAGATGAGCGTTTCTCACCAGATAACGCGTTGGTGTATCGCATTATGTTATTTATAATAAAAATGCCAGCTTCCCTGCTGCCTAAAAATGCCAGCACTCCCTGCTGCCTGTTTCAAACTCCCTGCCGCCTGTTTCCAATTCCCTGCTGCCTGTTTCCGACCCCCTGCTGCCTGTCTCCGACTCCCTGCTGCCTGTTTCCAACTCCCTGCTGCCTGTTTCCAACTCCCTGCTGCCTGTTTCCGACTCCCTGCTGCCTGTTTCCAACTCCCTGCTGCCTGTTTCCGACTCCCTGCTGCCTGTCGTCATTCCCCGCTCACGCCGGTGTCCTCCCACTGCTGGTGGTAGCCCGGAAGCAGATCATTACACCTCCAGGCTCCAGGGCAACGGCGGCGGCGGAGGGCGGGGGCGGGGGCGGCGGCGGGCCTCATCACCAGCCGCCACCACCCGCCGCCCTCCGCCGCCGCCGCCGCCGCCGCCGCCGCCGGCATCGCCTGGGGCGGTCCGACGCGCGCCCTGCCCCGGGCCGCTTCCGGTGACCGGATGAGCGGGACGGCCTACGCTCCGGCAATTACCGCCGACGACTGGGCTGCCCGCTGCGCGAAATTCGGCCGGCACAGGGAGGGATGGGCTCGAGTGAGCAGAGCGGGTGTAAAGCCGGGTTCACATGCAACCTTAGGGATGGTCGTCCAGCGGAACGCGCGCAACTGTGATCGGCCGCGAAATTGGAGTCGGAAGAAGAGGCGTGGGATTTTGGTGGGTTTATTAGAGATTTGTCACGGTGTTGGTCCGGAGATTCCCATATCTCGATACAGGTGGTTAACGCGGTGAGAAAAATCGCTAGATCGGAACAAATCAATCGTCAGAATTCCCGACATATTTTAGCCGGATGCTGGGACGTTCACGCACTGCATCTGCTTGAGGCGTCTCGACCAGGGAGTTTGAGTTTGGAGTTATTGCTGCCAGAATTCGGAGGAAGCTTGATGTGCTCGATGAAGATTTATTTGAAGAAACGGTGCTGCAGATGAGGCTAAACCAGCGGAATAACTAGCAGAGTTTGGTCTATAGTAAATAAAAAAATGCATTATCACGGCTGGCCTTTTCTGACGTAAACATAACATTGGTTAAATAGTTAATATTGTGCCCTAGGAAACTTGCTTTGACAGTTAAACCTTTGGATTACAACTTTCTGACTTGAGCTTTAGAGCATCGGAAACTTTAGTTCATGTATCATCATATTTAAAACTAGAACCCAATAATTTTGTTTGTTGTTTTGAACATCGCTACTATACAACATTTGCAAAACCTTCAAGACCACCATACCCTTGAAAAAATGCTTCAAACTTCTTCACACCTTTCAATCTCTAAGCCTCCTTGCCAAGCAGCTCTCAAAGTCCCGTCAGCTTGGGCAGGTGCTGGATACGGCACCTCTCGTGCCATCCTCCCCCTCAAACGTCTGTCCAACGCGCCTGTACCGCTACAAAGTCCGCCATCCTACCACCCCCGCCGCCGCCGCCGCTACAGCAGCAGCTGCAGACAAGAGCAGCGCGCCGGGCGGGGCGGGGAGGCAGGGGAGGGACGGGGAGGGGTACATCCGGCGTGGCCAGTTCTGTCACGCTCCACAAACTGACCCCCGACTGAGGCTGGTGTGTCGTGCTGGTGGCCGGGAGGGACTCTTGGCTTTTAAATCCGGCGGTTAGTAGGTGGTTGGTGCATAGGTACGGAAGTTTCGCGTGAATACAATGATGGCTGTCGTTGGTTATAATTTAGAAGCATTTGAATATGTGTTGTGGTGAATTGGTAACCAGGCAAATAAGAAAACGACCAATTGAATGAAAAAATGGAAATAAAAAGAAAGTAGGTCAGAAAACCGAGACCTATTTTTATTTAATAATTGTATTGACTTGAGTCGGTAACCTCATTGTCTCCAACAGACAGTGTGCACTAACCTGAACGACGTTGGCTATTGTTTGGACTGTTAAAAGCTGGCTGGCGCAACAAGCGTTTATCCATAATTTTCCAACAGAACGCCGCTTTATTCAAGAAACTCATTTGGTTTTAAATTAGCCTGCAGATTGCGATTGAAAGAGTCCCCGATTTTTGTACCGTGGTGAAAGGCTCAGTTATCTTGAGGGCTTGGACGGCTTTGTCCAGTTTCAGTGCCCATTAACAATGTGAAGGCTGTTGTGTTGGTTTACTCAATTGCGGTCTTGCAAAATATGAGTTCAGAACCCATGATGATTAATGCTTTTAGACTCTTTTTTACACGAAGCGAAACATTCATTGGGTTGCAGCTGAATATACAAAAAAACAAGACGATATTACGTTTGCATAGTTCTCATTAATCCCATTTCAGCATGGCATAACGCAGTTAAACTCAGAAACTAGAGGCCCGGCAGGCTTACAACAACCACCGGACTGGGATGGCCTGGCTGACTCAGATGATGTTGACCACACAACATGACTAAGGCTGACCACTTTTCCACTGATCAGAGGATGACTATGCTGTGGGACTGGGATTGATGAGTCGCCTATAAACTGCTGTAGCGCTGCCAGTTGCAGTGCAAAATTACGCGCAGTTGCAGTGAATGCACGTGAGTCAGCGAATGACGCGACCACCAGTTGCTGTTTTCGGTGTGATTACTTGCTCGCTGACGGTGGCCATGACATAAATTTGGGCACGACAAGGAGATAGTTGTCGTGAAATGACTGTCTGAAGAAATATGCTTGTCTCTACACTATGCTATTTGAATGAGAAGCAATTACTCTTGTTTTGTACACCATACCAACCAAGGCATGAGTTGTCGTCGCAGGGATAAAATAAAAACACGCAAGGTCAACCACCATGTAGTGCTATCCTGTAAATGAGGTAACAGCATTGCTGCTATGAAAATCGAAATATGACCAGGTACCACATCGCCCACTTCAGTGCAAGTGGTTCGAACCGCCCACCAGAGTGCCGCACGGCTCGTACCGCCCACCAGAGTGCCGCCAAGTCCCATCTCAGCCCATCCCCAACCTTCGATGTCAAAACACCACTGCACCGTCTCCTAGCACAACTCGACACATTTCTGGAATCCCCGAGCTCATTTACGTCTGGCCCGCGGTGAAAGTGTGGGAGAGCGGTGTCGTTTTTAACCTTGGGTCTCCGGCGTGGCGCCGGTAAGTGGCCAACAGGGGGGCGAGGGGGGGGGGGCGGAAACGGCGTCTCACGGGCACCTGCCCCGCTGACTAACTCCCCCCCCGGGGTCTGTCGATCGTGGACGGACGACCAGCGGAGGACCAGCTGCCAACGGCGCAGGTGGAGATTATGGAGCTCAATAGAGTTAACCTGTTGAGCTGCTGGACGCTTGAAGAACGTATATGTCGTCTGATGCCTAAGATGATGGCAAATTACGAGTGAGATAACAACATTAAATGATTCATTTCAACGTAAGAACAAACCTTTACAATCTGTGTGCGAAAACACAAGCTAAGCAATCTTCGCAACAATGCGGCAGTTTTCAGCAGCCAAAGCTCAGCAACTCCTTTCTCTCAGCGTCAGCTATCCTTTGACGAGGCTCGCTTTCTCCACTTCACCCACCCGCCCCACCTTTCATCCACCTTTTGTACACCACCCTGGCCAACCCTCCACAGTCCACCTAGCCCTCGGCTGCCTCGCTGTCCGCCGTGGCCTTTGTTTTGGCTGCGTGGTCCATCTTTGCCCCGGGGCTCGGCGCCGCCGCCGGCCGCCGGGACCCGCCCTTCCGGTCGGCCAGCTTCCGCCCTGCAAAGTTTTATCGTCGCTGACGTACCCCGATAATAGAGCACGCCGTGAGACCCGATAATAGGACACGCCCCGCGGCGGGGCCGGCGGCGGCAGCGTCCGAGCGAAGTTTGGTGGGGGAGGACGGGTTTGTAGCCGACAAAATGCGTCTGTGTAGTAGCCAAGTATCAGTCAATATTCAGGCATTAAAACGGATAACTGTGCCGGCAACAATTCTGATAAACATTGCTTTTCATCTTACTATATACAAACCGAATCAAAGTATGATGATTTTGGTATGGTTCTGAATCCAATTGCCACGGTACCAAGTAATGAACACTAGTAATTGAGATTAATGCCATATCCGGTGTCGCTTTTTCCCAAATGACAACCAAGCTACATCCAGTTCGATCATTAAAACCTCATGAACGAGTTTTTGCTGCCGGTGCTGTGTAAATCTAGCGATACACACGGCTTCTCATAGAAATCACATAGTACGGTCGATTTAAACCACTTGCCCTGTCGCCTCGGGCAAATACGTAACGATGAAACCTACCACCTAACTCCAGACAGCTCATCCATTTAAATGTTACCGCAAGAAACACACTATGCCCACACATCCTGATCCTGTAAGACACGCTGTTCCGCCGAGCCAGACCTAATCAGGGCTGGGTAATTTGTCAAACTCCTGCACACAACAGAGCTATGTGTTTTGCAGTAGGCCAACAAGGCGCACGTCATCCAGAATAACGACTCAGTGGAATTTATCAGCTAACACCCGTGCAGTTGTGTGGAGTGATCCGCCCGCCGGGTTTTGCTTGCTGGTATGATACCGATACAAGCGGATGCAGTTTGCACAGGTTTAGCACAAAGCTAGAGGGACGGAAGTTGAGCTTTGTAGGTGTTCATGACTAGTTATGTAACTCATTCCGAAATTCAAGGAGACACATTCAAACTATTTTGAAATCCAGTTTGTAGGAAAATTGCTTCGCCCTAAAGGGACGTCTTTCACATAGATGCGAATGTGAAGGAAGCGTGTGTGAGTTCTCATTTCGTCCATTTACTTGTCCGGATGCTTCAAATTGTCCACGCTGTCAGTTTTCGCCACGTCCATCCATCCAACGGGCATGTTAACGGTATGTCCTAAC
>VOPJ01007776.1:0-24866 GCA_014673585.1 Semibalanus balanoides
CTGGATCCGCCCCTGTCACCTTATAAAGAGCAGTGGGATGGCGCATTCAAAGTCAGAACAAGCAAGAGTTCAGTCCACGCGACCAACGGGCAACGCCAACCACACATGTTCACAATATAAGCCGTTGTTTAGACAGCTCACGTCTCGCACTATGTTGGGCTGTCCTACTCTGTGCCATCAACATCCAGATAAACGACAGCGGTTAAGTCCGTGTTTGACATGGGGATCCGGGTGTCGACTAGAAGGATAGTTCGTAGCCGGCTGGCAGCGGTCCGTCTGTCGGTCCACCAGGTCCCGCCCAGCCGATGCCAGCGCTACCCAGCACCGGCCGGCAGACCATCCACCAACTCTGCTGGGCGGTCAAGCCAGCACCAACTCTGCTGCCCAGCACCGGCCGGCCGAGCGGCGATCGAGGTAATCACACGATGGACTCCAGTGTCGGGACGTGTGCTCTACATTTGACCATCACGGCGGCCGGAGTCGAGCGAACGTCAGCCATTACCAGCCAGCTACTGTGGGAGGAGACCGAGCCCAGAGGGTCAGGCGGCGGCCGTCAGGTCAGGCTGGCTGGTACACCGACAGCTCGCCGGCCGGCCGCCAGGTGGACTGGACTCTGGAGCCGCGCGCCGCCAGGTGGCGCGCTGCGCGGATACCGCCGCGCGGTGTGAACAGCTCAGCCAGCGCAGCAGCAGGCCAGCGCGGCGGGCTGCCGTCTGCTGGGCACAGTCAGCTCGGCCAGCTATCGGCTGTCCAGCGGCGGCTGCGGCGGGCTGCCGTCTGCTGAGCACAGTCAGCTCGGCCAGCTATCGGCTGTCCAGCGGCGGCTGCGGCGGGCCGGCACAGAGCCGACGAGCCGCTGTCTACACAGAATGCGCTCAGTAGTGCCGTCAAACCCGATAACGCCGCATCACACCGTGTAACGCCGGATAACGCCGTATAACGCTATATAACGCCGTGTAACACCGTAAAACGACATATAACGCCGGATAACGCTATATAACGCCGGATAACGCCGTATAACGCTATACAACGCCGTGTAACACCGTAAAACGCCGTATAACGCCGGATAACGCTAACACCGTATAACGCCGTATAATGCCGTGTAACGCCATGTAAAGCCGTATAACGACGTGTAACGCCATGTAAAGCCGTATAACGACGTGTAACGCCATGTAAAGCCGTATAACGCCGCATGACACCGTACAGCGCCATATAACACCGCATAACGCCGTGCCGGCTGTCGATGGCGACGAGAGAGATGTGGAGCGGGACACAGACCAACTGACGTGAACTAACTTAAACCGATCAGCTGCAGGTCTGGTGATATTACACGAAAACTCCGCCTGTGTGACATGCAATTTGAGCAGCAGCGGAGCGCAGTCCAGGCCGGCTGGTTTAGCCTTCTCCCCATTACCGAGTCGGCTGCGTGTGCAATACTGGCCGTTTGGCCGGCGGCCGGAGCCATAAAGCGCGGCCGGCACCTGCTCACGGGAAGCTGAGGCGGCGGACCGTGCCTGCAGCACTGATCCGCGCTCCCACACTCTCCCGAAGAGCCAGGGTGCAGCGATCCGGCCACTCCCTGCTACGGCAGCGGCACGCCGACCGACCAGCGCGCCGGTGAAGAGGCAGTGAGTACACTTATGGCTTGCTATGGAGCAGCGGTCAGTGCGGAGGAGCTGCTCCAGTCGCCGGCGGCAGCAGCGCGGCCGGCTGGGCACGGCGGGCGGGGCGGGGCGGTGCGTCGCGGCCCGCCGGCCTCAGTCGACCGCGCCTCTCCACCGTCGGAATCGACGCGGCGGCGGCGGCGGCGGCGGCGGCGGCGGCGGCTCAATGACGCAGCGGCCTCCCACCACAGGTGCCGCTCGGTGGAGTGGGGCCGGCCCGCCCGGCTGACACACACACACACACTGACACACACACACACTGACACACATACAGGGGCCTAGGATTGGTTTGGAGCTGGGGTGCGGAGTGTAAAATTATGGCTACAAATAAGCATTTAGAGTGAAAAATTCAACAACAAAAATATACGTTTTATTCTTCATCAATAACCAATCACCCGCTTAGCAGAAAAGTTATTACCTTTGCTAATTTGCATCTGTTTTTCCCTTCACAGGCTGCCCATATCATAACATTCATAAATCAGTAAAATGGTTCTATTTATCCAAAGCAAGGAGAGGAAAATTCACAGTAAGATTTGGGAAAAAGAGTGGACAAACAGTATCGATAGAATGCAATTTTCCACCCAAATTGCCCAATCCTAGTACACTGCACACAGACACAGAGACACAGAGACACAGAGACACAGATACACACACACACACACACACACACACACACACACACACACACACACACACATACGCACGCACGCACGCATGCACGCACGCACGCACGCACGCACGCACGCACGCACGCACGCACGAACGCACGCACGCACGGCTCAGCACCATCGGCTGACCTCACAGCCACAGCACGGCTCAGCACCATCGCTGTGGCAGTGCTGCCACATCTGCAGAGGATAATCAAGTAGCCGGTTCATTGGAAGGGTTCTGAGGGGTCAAACCAAGGCTCTATAACAGGTCAAACTATACGGGAGGTGCACATTTGAAAACTGAGCTGTCACGGAATCCAGTGATGTATTTTCTTTCAAAAATCCATCGAGCGTATTTTGTATCGACATTTTGTCCGAAATCGCGCCCCTTTCGTTTGGCCAGGGCTATCGTGTGTGGTATAGTGAAAATGCACACCAATGACATGTCTACCGATTCGTCATGCTCTGCAGGCCCTGGCCAAGGTCTCATGGAATGCAAAGCCATTAGAATCATATAGTTTGGTACTACTTACTACCTACTGCTGCTCAGCGAAATCCGCTGGCGTAGCGCTCGGGTATCATGCATGGTACTGGCAGCATGACCAGGAATCGCGGCGGAAGGTCAACAGTTAACAATGATCCCATGTGCGGATGGAATAATACACTCAAAATACCACATTTAGGTAGTTGACATTGACAGGTCTATTCGCTGTCCAACTGAAGCATAGCCCATAAAACAATCAAAGCAGTATGGCAGACCAATGGATCGATAGCTCCAATTCATCTGCTGCACAGCTATAGCGGCGCCGGCCGACTGGAAGACGAACAATCGCTGACGAAATGCCACGACTCTCTGTCAGCTCAGAAAATCAACACAGTCCGTAAATCACGTGTCGGCTTACAGCCAGCTCGTCCAATAACCGGGCCGGGCCAGCCGACCGACGCTCACCTCCCCGCGCTGAGCTGCAGGCGCTAACTTAGCGCCGCAGGGCACTGCAGGTCAGATGCAGTGTCCAGGTGTACCTACCTATCGTGTTACCGGGTCAGACACCGTGGCCGAGATCCGCACTGTATACCGGCCATCCTCGGAGAGTTCTCGGGCCAGTGAGTCATATGAGCTATGTTTTGTCATCACATAACGTGTCACCAGCTCGGTCAACTCGCATTCAAACACGCAAAAGAATGTCTGCCTTCATCTGAATTCATCTTCGTTAGCCGTAAAAATAGTTGTGATGGATTGGATTCGGTGCGGCGATGAAAGATAATTTTGTACCGCGAGCTCGAGCAGACATCAGTACCCGTGTAGTGTAATCTTGTGTGAAGTGACTGGGTTAGAGCGGCGGTCTGTGATTGGCGGCAGGTGTGCGCCGGGCGGCCTCAGGTGGGATCCCTGGGCGCCGGGCGGCCTCAGGTGGGATCCATGGCGGCGGGAGGCCTCAGGTGGGATCCCTCGGCGGCGAGCGGCCTCAGGTGGGATCCCTCGGCGGCGAGCGGCCTCAGGTGGGATCCCTCGGCGGCGAGCGGCCTCAGGTGGGATCCCTCGGCGCCGGGCGGCCTCAGGTGGGATCCCTCGGCGGCGAGCGGCCTCAGGTGGGATCCCTGGGCGGCGGGCGGCCTCAGGTGGGATCCCTGGGCGGCGGGCGGCCTCAGGTGGGATCCCTGGGCGCCGGGCGGCCTCAGGTGGGATCCCTCGGCGCCGGGCGGCCTCAGGTGGGATCGCTCTCCGCCGGCCTGTGCTGCGTTACCGCCGCGGCCGTTTGTTATCATTCCACACCGCAATAACAAACGGTAATCACACGCCCATCAGTCCATCAGCAGTGGTGGCTGGAGCCGCAGCCACTCACCGCAGCACAGCTCGTGCCACTGGGGACCACACCTGCACCCCCGGCTACTGCACTGTGTGGGCAGACCGGTCAGTCACACTCAGTCATCGTGCCGATCTCTTCCCGGCAGCCGCGTGGCAGTTGTGCAGACGGTACCATACCAGCAACTCATCCCAAGCCGACTCAGGCCAGGCTGTGTTTCGACCCGGAGGTAGATAGCAGCTGGCCGTCCTGCAGCTGAGAGAGGCGGCCCGACTCGAGGAGACAGGGAGGCAGACTGCGTCACCTGGCCGTCCTGCAGCTGAGAGAGGCGGCCTGACTCGAGGAGACAGGGGGAAGACTGCGTCACCTGGCCGACCTGCAGCTGAGAGAGGCGGCCCGACTCCAGGAGACAGGGGGCAGACTGCGTCACCTGGCCGTCCTGCAGCTGAGAGAGGCGGCCCGACTCGAGGAGACAGGGGACAGACTGCGTCACCTGGCCGCCCTGCAGCTGAGAGAGGCGGCCTGACTCGAGGAGACAGGGGGCAGACTGCGTCACTGGCCGTCCTGCAGCTGAGAGTAGGGCGGCCCGAATCGGGGAGGACAGGTGGTTGGGGGCAGACTGCGCTCCACTGGGACGTCCTGCAGCGAGAGAAGGCGGCCACGACCTCGAGGAGACAGGGGCGCAGGACTGCGTCACTGGCCCGTCCTGGCAGCTGAGAGGAGTCGCCTGACGTCGAGGAGACAGGGTGCAATACGTCACCTGCGCCGTCTCTGCGAGGCTGAGGAGACGGCCTACTGGAGAACAGGGGGCAGCACTGCGTCACCCTGGGCCGTCCTGCATCTGAGGTGAAGAGGCGCCGACTTCGAGGAGACATGGGGGCAGACTGCGTCACCTGGCCCCTGCAGCTGAGATAAGGCGGCCTGACTCGAGGAGCAGGGGGAACAGACTGCGTCACCTGGCGTCAACTGCAGCTGAGAGGGCGGGCCGATCGAGGAGACTGGGGCAGACTGCGTCACCTGGCCGTCCTGTCAGCCTGAGAGAGGCCGGGCCCCCGACTCGAGAGACTGGGGCAGACTGCGTCACTGGCCGTCCTGCAGCTGTAGAGAGGCGGCCTGACTCTCGAGGAGCAGGGGGGCGACTGTCCACCTGGCCGTCCTGCAGCTGAGAGAGGCGGCCCGACTCGAGGAGACAGGGGGCAGACTGCGTCACCTGGCCGACCTGCAGCTGAGAGAGGCGGCCCGACTCCAGGAGACAGGGGTCAGACTGCGTCACCTGGCCGCCGTCACCAGAGAGCCGACCGAGACGGCCGCCACCCACCAATACACACTATATAGTGGCCCAGCTACCCAATATAGTCCTCAGCTAATAGTCCCTCTGGCTGAGACAACCCTCGACTAACTGCAGTCACAGCCCGCCAGCCAGCAGAATATTTAAGACAGCTTGGACTGCTTTAATGTTATTACATTTCCATATACAACGAATTATCCCAAGAATATGCAATACATCTTGTTTTCTACAAAGATATCTTAATTTGAAGAGAGTGGTACCACCCCCACCCCTTGTTTTTTTGGGGGTTTTACCCCGGCCCCCTGTAGGGTAGGGTTCAGCAGACTGGCCGCCCGCCGCCACCTCTCTCTCTCCCCCCTTCCCAGCGTTACAGCGATGATAGGCCGGACCGACTGACAGCAGTGCTATGTAACGACCGTCTGCAGTGTCGGCCGCCAGAGGTCAGAGGTCAGAGGTCACCGCCGGCGGCACCAGCAAATGACCTGCCGTCCGCCTCCCTGGGCCAGATGACCTGACCCCGGACCAGATGACCTGCCCCTGGACCAGATGACCAACCCCGGACCAGATGACCTTCCCCTGGACCAGATGAATTGCCCCATGGACCAGATGACCTAACCCCGGACCAGATGACTTGCCCCTGGACCAGATGACCGGCCCCCTACCAGATGACCTAGCTACCTCCCAGGACCAGGTCAGGTCAGTGGACAGGTCAGCGGAGAGGTCATCCGGCCGATCCTGTATGGGCCGAGGCTGACCGTCGTGGACATTGAGCGCCATTCGGCACGGGAACGCCGCTGACACGAAATATGCCGACAGTGTCATGAGAAATAACTTTGCGGGTGGCGGCTTATGGCCGCGGTTAGGCTGCCGATTATGTTCAGCTGGCGGCACAATAACCAACTCCTCTGGTAACGTATGGGTACCCACGTCAAGGTTCCTGGCAAACTATGGCGGCCGGGTCAAGGTCCCTGAGAAAACCACCTTGCAGAACCGTGTTAGATGAGGCTACACATTGAAGAGTCAGCAATATTCATGACATGTAAAAGCAGGCCTCATTCGGGCTTCCATCGCAATCTCTTAGTCCATCCTCGTCAAGCAATATCAAAGGAAACATATTATATTCCTCTGAGTTGCTCGTTGCAACTTGCAACTATATCTCTTATATCATGTAAACGATAAATAGTAAGTCCAGATTTCTGTTGTGAAAATAACTTTGTGTCGCCGCTGGCAATGGCTGTCGATGTTACGCTATCACACGGCGAGTTAATTCAGTTCGTTAACCGCCAGCCATGTGTTCAGTTTCGGGTGACCAGCCCATGTCAAAAGACACAACTATGTCATAACTCATTATATCAAAGTATTATTCCCTAATAAATTGAACGCACGCTAAAAAATCCTCATGCAGACCACATAGTAGTCGGGATGAGCCGCAGGATCCACGAGCATGGAGCAGCGGAGATGGATCGGGCTACTACGGAAGGACGGAACTTCCGCGTTACGATACGATGACTTCCGTCACGATTGACTTAGTCTCCTAAGAACGCCTGGCGAGCCGGTCGTCATGCCCTGCCTGTTTGTGCCGGCTGTATAGAGCAGTTTGCATCCATAGCTGGCAGTGTCTCCGGTCGTCATGCCCCGCCTGTTTGTGCCGGCTGTATAGAGCAGTTTGTATCCATAGCTGGCAGTGTCTCCGGTCGTCATGCCCTGCCTGTTTGTGCCGGCTGTATAGAGCAGTTTGTATCCACAGCTCGCAGTGTCTCCGGCGCGGCGGCTGGAGAAGAAGAGCCGCCGTGATCGCCCCACTGCCGACCTTCTCTGGCGCGACGGGAAGCTGCCGGTGCCGGACGTCACTGCCGGGCTTCGCGGCCTACTGCGCCGGATTCTACGGCTGAGAGCTGCTGACTGCAGCGGGCTTCACCCGACTCACAAACAGGGCTTCCGTGTCGCCAGACCCTGAAGCATCCGCGATCAAACCCTACGGCAGACAGACGCCGAGGCAGACAGACCTCGAGGCAGACAGACGCCGAGGCAGACAGACGCCGAGGCAGACGCCGAGGCAGACAGACGCCGAGGCAGACAGACGCCGAGGCAGACAGACGCCGAGGCAGACAGACCTCGAGGCAGACAGACGCCGAGGCAGACACGGTCAAACGCAGAGGTGAGACACGGTCGAAACTCAGCTCCTGAGGAAGCCACAGTAGGTCTCTGAGCTGGCAGGCAGTGATGTCCAGACAGCCTCTGGTCCGGGCTGACCGGCCGACGGAGGCGCGGCCCACCAGAAGTCGGCACGTCACATGATATCCGTCCGGGTCAGTCGGCGCCATTAGCCGTAATAGCAGGACCCGGCAGACCAGGGCTGGGCAGACAGCGCTCTCCCAGCCCTCCCAGCTCCCTGACGGACCGGCAGACCAGGGCTGGACAGACAAGCACTCTCCCAGCCCTCCCAGCTCTGACGGACGCAGACCAGGGCTGGACGGACAGCACTCTCCCGCCCTCCCAGCTCCCTGACGGACCGGCAGACCAGGGCTAGACAGACAGCACTTCTCCCAGCCCTCCCAGCTCCTGACGACCGGCAGACCAGGCTGGACAGACAGCGCTCTCCCAGCCCTCCCGTCCCTGACGGGACGGCAGACCAGGGCTGGACAGACAGCGCTCTCCCAGCCCTCCACTTCCTGACGGACCAGGACCGGGCGCTGGACAGACAGCACTCTCCCAGCCCTCCCAGCTCCTGACGGACCGGCAGACCAGGGCTGGACCAGACAGCGCTCTCCCAGAGCCTCCCAGCTCCCTGACGGACGGCAGACCAGGCTGGACAGACAAGAACAGACTCTCCCAGCCCTCCCAGCTCCCTGACGGACCGGGAGTGAATGATAAAAACTAAAATATAAAAAAGAACCAACAAGGAAATAACGCAGGACTGACAGACAGCCTCTCCAGCCCTCCAGCTCTGACGGACGGCAGACGCAAGGACCTGGACAGATCAGCACTCTCCCAGCCTCCCAGCTCCTGACGGACCGCAGACAGGACTGAGACAGACAGACACTCTCCCAGCTCTGCCCAGTCCCTGACGGACCGGCAGAACCAGGGTGGGACGGAGGCGCTGTCCCCCGCCTCCGAGACAGTGCTGTTCTGTCGCGGGTGGTCGACCACGACCCAGTGTGTCGACGTGGCGGTCGACACCGACCCAGTGTCGTCGAGGACGGAGGACGGTCGACACCGACCAGTTATGATCGAGCACGGGAGCGTGTCCGACACCGGACCAGTGTGTCCGAGCGGGGCGGTCACGCCCAGTGCTGTCGAGCGGGGCGGCGACACGACCCTGTGTAGTCGAGCGGGGCCGGTCCGACACCGAACCCACGATGTCGTCGTGCAGGACGCGTCGACAGCCGACCCGTGTGTAACGAGCGGGGCGGTCCTGACACGACCCGAGTGTGTCGAAGCGGGGGCGGTGACACCGCACCCAGGTGTCGAGCGAGGCGGTCCGAATTCTACGGTGTGTCGAGCTGGCGCGGCTCCGCACTCATACGCGTCCCTCCTCATCTGCCGTTGTCTGTGTTTCCCCGGCAGAGTGTCTCTCTCTGCCGACGGCGGTGTGTGTTGACGTTGGCTCGGCGGCGGACGGGATCGCGGGCCGCCGCACAGTCGCCCCAGGTCCGGTGGGCCCGCTGTGCGCCGGTCACAGCCCGGCCCGCTGAGGTGATCAGCGTCGTGCCGCACCGTTTGTGTATGAAGCGGAGTTGCAACGCCGGCGGGCTCCGCGCTCTGCTCCGGACCTCACATGGCGAGCTGCCGCCGACAGGTGACGTCACACAGGACTGTGACGTCACGCATACACACAGGAGGGATCTGATCATGAAGTGAGTTTGAAACATGGCTGAACCAGGACCTAGCGAGGTACAAATTCACCGTTAGGCCATCTGGTATTTTTAGACATCCAAAGAGCACGTCTACAAACGAATGCTGGTACAGAACAGCACATGCTCTTCATTTGCACTGTAACTACACTTCAGTGTCAAGTATTATACGGCACTGCATGCGAGGTGATTCCAGCTCGAGGCAATGACATACCGACGTCAGGACAGAGCTTCGAGCTGCAGCAGCTGCGGCCGGCGGCCGTCAGAGCCATCAAACCAGCATCGACCGGCCGTCAGCCGGTGCGGCGGTGGCAGAGTTCCGGCCCGGCCCGCCGCCTCAGGTCCGGCCGGCACACCTGCTCCTCCAGAGCAGCCGTCTTTCCACAGGGCCGCTACAGACGAGCCGCGCGGTGACGTCACGGCGTGAGAGAGCTGGGCGGCGCAGTGTGAACAGCGCGGGGTCACGGCCGTGTGATGGTGACCGCAATCCAGACTGGTTATTGATTCAAGTTTTGGGGGACGATTCAATCACGATTCATTTTGGAACATAAATGATTAAATCACCGTTAGATTCGTGGATAACAATTTTGAGAAATAATTTAAAAAGCAAAGGAAATGTTGATTCATTCACGTTTTATTAAACATTGAAACAACATTAAACAATCTTTTTATTCAATCAGCCTTGTTTCTATGCATGTTTAATTCAATCACGATTCATGAATCCAAAGATCTGGTTGTGAATCAATTCTTCTTTGATTAAAGGGATTTTGATTGAACGATTCCAATCGATTCAATCAGAGTCGAATAAATAACCAGTTTGGACCAGAGGCGGACCAGACCGCCGCCAGTCGCACTGTGAACAGCCACTGGTCCCCCACAGAACACGGGCCACGGCGGAGACAGACACGCTCGTGATGCACCAGTGGACGACAGGAGCTGAAGACAGACACCCTGGAGAGACCCGCGGATAGAGATTATACGGATAGAACGGCTGCATGAGCAGATAAACTCTACACTAGTTTATAAGTGCACAGTGGCGGATCCAGGATTCTCATCGGCCAGGGGCTTCAGGCCCGAGGGCGGCATATTTTCTGTGGTTTATCCTATCATAACAAGCGTTAATCTGACTTAGAAAAACTTTACAGTGCATACAGGCTTCCACCACTTTTTAAGTCGACGACATCCTAGCAGACATTAGGTGATATGGTGCCGTCTTGGACGCTTATAAACGAGACGATGGCTCAGATCCCCGCAGATAAATGTATCTCGTACATAAAGAAAATGCCCCACATTAAATATAGCATGTCTAAGGCTGCACATAAATAGTCATTTCCAGCCAATCTCAGGCTCGGCCGTCATCCACAACATGACATAAAGCCACCGCTTAAGCGCCGCCTGCAGCATACAAATCAACACACCAACAGGGGCGTACCAAACAGGGGTGAAGACGGAATGCCTTACAGGTACGTTAGGTTCCGATACGCACTCATGACGACACAATCAGCGCATCTTAGCAGTGAAGGCAGACATCATGTCAACTCGGCGGTGACCCATTCCAGCACAACTCGTCAGCTGCGTTACGATCAATAGAGCACAAAGCCGCACGCGGCCGGCGCCCGTCCCGCCTCCTGGCCGCCCTCCACAGCCTCTCGAGGGGGAGAGCAGGCCGCGTGCGATCCACGCATCGTCCCTGCAGCTCGGAGGCAACTCGGCCGCGGCCGTCCCGTTCCCGTATTTACGACTCGACTCCAAAGATAGCGGAAACGGCCGCCATAAAGATCAGCACGCAGCCAACAAAGGCCGGAGCCGGCACAGAAGCTGTGTAGGATAAATTAATTGAGACACCAATGACCGATCCATGTCCCCAGACAGCGAGGCAGTCTGACATGTATTGCCAGAAGGCGTATTTCTCTGCCGTTGGCCGGTCCCGTGTCGCCGCTGGCAATGGCTGGCAGTCATTCAACAAAGCAATGGACAGAGAGAGACACGGCTGAGGCCCGCCAGCGAAGAAGACAATGCGCAGGGAGGGACGGCGGAGACTGGGCGGTGAAAACATCAGCTGCCGGGCAGCCCACAGCAGCATACAGTGGTCACTCTGTTGTGAGTTGTGTGACGTCAGCTATCTGTGACGTCACCGTCCTCTGCCGCACGGCCGGGAGCGTAGCCGGGTGAATTGGAATCCGACGCGGCTGCCGCTCGCGACCTGCCCGTGCCAGCCAGACGTGATTGACATGACTCCCCGGGGCACCGGGCCGTCTCAGGTCGCCACCGCGCCGCGCTGCGGAGAGCAGCGGTAAATACACCACAAGCTGGTGACAGAGGCCGACGGCGGCGGGGTGTCTTAAAGCTAGTCTTCTGATGTTATATCAGCCTGTACAGTGTACAATTGTGACTACACGTCGCTTGCGCTACTACCTCAGGGTAACTAGACAAACCGTACTAAACCGGCTACACTAAAATCCAGCTGCGGCCGAATCACATTCATTTTTGGTGTGGTGGAACGGGCACATTCCGTAAGCCACACCTTCATAAAACTGCCGTAACTTAAACCTATATACTTGGAGACTATAGGTTGTGGTGTAGCGGGACTGTTCCACTTGTTCTTCGCTCTGGGGTGGCCGCCCTTTGGCAGCCGTAGACTCGCGGCAAGCTGACGCGAACACTTGGGCGGCCCCGGCAGCCAGTCGCCAGCCGGGAAGCCTCGACCGGCGGGTTGTGTCGTCGTGCGTGCTTGTCTGCAATACTAGAATGGTCATTGTACCTGAAAGCGTTGCTATCACGAACGAGAAACTCACGACAGAACACCTTGGCGACTACTAAGGATGAGATTCGTGATTAAACTTCTCAAAGCGGACAAGATTTGAACGATGGCGGCGCAGGCAGCGGCAAACCCGATACGCGGACCGATGTTTGGTTTTCCTCTCGGGTGAGCTGGACTCGGACTTTCCAGTGATGTTGTGGTTTTTTTTTAGCAAGTTTTTAAGCCGAGTTAGTGGCTTCGTGAGGCTGCATACCCACGGGTACCGATCGGGGTCTCGATCACGTGTATGTATGGGCGGCGGCTGGCGCGAGCGCCAATTGGTTCACGTGCTTCTGCGGCGGGCGGTAAGAGGCGCTGTACGCAGGGAGATCGCCGGAACACTATCAGCTTGATCGGGACAGGGTTCCACGGAAGAAACGGCGGTGACGATGGATATTCGGGCATGGCAATGGCCGGCGGTGTCACCGTTCGGTCAGGAGATGATTTTCGGGAAGTGGCATGCGTGGGGTCGAGCGGGTACCTGGTGCTAGTGGGTGATCCAGGACGCCGGGGACCGCAAGTGTGCGGTGGCTACTTGCACTTAGTCGGGCCGGACACCGCGACCTGAAGCGAAACGCTGCCGGAGGAGGCCAGCGCGACAGGAGACAGCTTCGAACTGCCTGAAGCAGAAATTGACCGCCTACCTGGCGCCGGTGCGCGAACGGCGGTTGCGGAATGAGAGCGCTCTTTCCAGAAATGAAAATGGAGCCGGCAGAGGATCTGGAACGGTTCTGGGCGTCTCCGCCGCGCAGCGTTGGGCGCTGGCAGCCTACACCCCGCCACGGAGGGTGGAAACCGTGAGCTGTTGCGACCGGTGGCGTGCTAGGAGCCGAGCCGGTCTGCGGGAGAAGCTCGTTCAGCTGGGGCTTCGGAAGGGTAGCAACAACTGCACTGCCGAGGTCCGGTCAGAACGGCCTCGCGCACACCGGGCTGCGCAGCTCGGCGCCCTTAGCTGGCTGGTAACGCGCGGGTGGCGGAGGCACTGGAGTCGACGGCTGAGAGCAGTCGCCGTCAACGCGGGTGAAGATGCCATCAGCCCCGACGGGGCCTGTTTTTCGGTGCGGGGCTGACCGGGCCACTGGCGAGCGAGACTGTCCTGCTGCTGGAGCTGTGCCGCGTGCGCGCGACAGCCACCAGTCGCGGCTGGCGAGGCGGTCAGCGGCGGATGCGGCGGACCGGCCGGTGGTCCGTGCGAACGAGGGCGGGGCGCAGGTAGAGTAAGCAGCAGTGCGGCCGACGGCCCGCGCCAGGCAGAGGCGCCTGCTTTAAGTGGGCGCAGCCCGGGCAACCTGAAGGCGGCATGTCCGCAGCGGGCGGGGTAATGCTGGTGACATGCGGAGGTAGGCGGCAGACGGACGGCGAACTCCTGGCTGGTGAACTCAGTCAGCACCTGCGACGGCGGAATCGACGACGGTTGGCTGGTGGACGGGCCAGCGGCTGGGCCATGGGTCGTGGACACGGGAGCCCAGTGTCGCTGGTGAGTCGCGGAAGGACAGCGCGACAGCGGGGGCTACTGCGGCTGTTGGCCGAGGTGACCTGCGCCTGCGTCGTTCAGGGTCAAGTGTTCCCCTGAGGGGGGAGCGCGGTCACGGTCGCGGGCGGCGGGCGACCGCGCGCAACCGTCTACGACGTGGGTGGTAACAGACTTCGGGCCACACCGTCCGCTGATGGTGTCCGGGACTCGGATCCAGGCGCTGGTATCCTGCCCTTCACGCGTCGAGGGTGCAACCAGGTGAACGGACAGGG
Organism: Semibalanus balanoides; assembly: GCA_014673585.1. Taxonomy (NCBI): domain Eukaryota; kingdom Metazoa; phylum Arthropoda; class Thecostraca; order Balanomorpha; family Balanidae; genus Semibalanus; species Semibalanus balanoides. Next base: position 13,808 of record VOPJ01007776.1, read on the forward strand.
ATGCGCTGACGCTGGAGAAACGTGCTGGTCAGGCACGCTGCAGTATTTTGAAGAGGAGCTGGGGTCGCATTCCGATCAATGGTCGGTTTGCCGCTGAAGCCGGACGCCAGACCGGTGTACCGACGAGCGCGCCCGGTACCGCTGGCACTGCAGGAGGTGAACTCGGAGCGGCACGAGATCGCCGCCGCGCACGCCCGGCTCGACGCCCGCCTGCGGATCGCCGGGCTGGCGCACACCCCAGGACGGGGGCAGTTCGTGCCGGATCATCAACCGACGGTAGCTGAGCTGGACGGCATGTACCGGGCACTGGTGGAGGAGCGGACCTCCATCACCGAGGAGCGCGACAAGCTGATGGCACTTCAGGCAGAGGCCAAACAGGCGGTCCTGGCGGCCGACCAGCGGGAAGCAGGCCGATGGCCCGGGAGCTGGGAGGGCTTCTGAGCCAGCGCGCAAGCTGCTGAAGCTGAAGAGCCAGGAGGTGGATGACGTGGTCGGAGCTGGCTGTGCGCAGGCTGGGAGGAGGGCCGCCCGCGCGCTGGCACGGAGGCGCACTCAGCTCCGCAGCAGCTCCCAAGAGCCATAGCTGATGCTGGGCGGCGCAGGCCAAGGCTTGAGGGCGCAGGAGGGCGGACTGGGTGGCGCAGGAGGCGGTACAGCGGTGCAGAGCGGACAAGACGGCTGCAGTGGGCGGGATCCAGTCTGATGCTGGAGCAGCAGCGCGCTGCAGCCGGCGTCCGCAGCTGGGAGGTCGGCCGGTGCCGGGGGCGACAAGTTCTGCCGGCGCACGCGCCAGCGGCCTGACTGCGGCGCTGGTGGAGCTGGGAGGTGGCCGGGTGCCGGGGAGGCGGCCCTGTTCGGCAGCGCCGCTGCAAGCGTCTGAACAGCGCTGGTGGACTCCGGGCACGAGGCGGCGGCCTGGGGAGCCAACTGTGGTACCGGGCCCGGGACGGGGCCTTAACCGCGGAGCGGCAGCGGCAGCGGCTGAGCTGGTGCCGAACGAGTCGGCGCGGCGGCGGCTCGGGCAGAGACGAGGACAGCCGGTCGAGCCGGAACAGCCCCCGGCGGCCGCACTGACTGCAAGCGCGGTGCGTCACTCGCGCGCAGTGCGGCACCTCCGAGGCGCTATATTTGAGGGGTGTGATGCAGGATAAATGCGTAGCGCGCAGCGACCGTTGGGATACAGATGTGATGACCTTTGAATGCAGACCGGCGGCGTGTAGCAGCTTAGCTCATACTGCGTTCATTTTAGTTAGGGGAAGGTAGGGTGTGGTGTAGGGGACTGTTCCCCCTTGGTCTCGCCCCTGGTGCCGCCCTTGGCTAGCCGTAGACCTCGCGGCAGCTGACGCGACTTGGGCGGCCGGCCAGCCCAGTCGCCAGCGGGAAAGGCCCCGACCCGGCGGGTGATGTTCGTCAGTGCGTGCTTGTCTGCAATACAGAATGTCATTGTACCGAAAGCGTTGCTATCACGAACGAGAACTCACGACAGAACAATAGGAAATACAAATCCGGAGACGGTGCCAAGCTGATAACAATTTGTCTCCATCCATGATGATGCATTGGGACGCCGGAAATCGTCATCCAATTTGGATCCCATCGAACTTGGATTTGTTGAGACTGGCGGTCCCGAAATATGCCAATATAAAATAACTGATTTATACGACTTATCTGCAGCCATCCTTCAAATGTATGGTGTTAAACCTCCCATCCTGCCTCGAATCCTGCCTCCCAGCCTGCCTGCCACCTGCACCCTGCCTGCCAGCCCCCCCCCCCAGCCCTCCATCGCGGCCGGACGAGTGTCGATCAGCGCCGAAAGCCGGCGAAACGAGACAAATGATGAGGCCGGAACGACGGAGCCAAACAGCATTAGACGGCTGGGCGGCGGCCAAACGAGCGACGCACGTCGCTGGCTGAGCTGAGGCTGCTCACTCTCTGATCTGGTACACGTCAGGCCGGAGTACCGCCAGCAGCGGGGTGGCTCAGTCAGCTGGGGTGTCTCCCCCGGTGTCAGAGTGGGCTGTTCCTGCGGCACCGCTCTGCTGCTGCTGCTGCCGCTCCTCTGCTGCTGCTGCCGCTCTTCTGCTGTGCCGCCGCTCCTCTGCTGCTCTGCCGCCGCTCTCTGCTGTGCTCTGCCGCTCTTCTGCTGCATGCTGCCGCCCGCTTCCTCTGTGCTGCCGCCCTCACTCTGTGCTGACTTGGCCGCCGGCCTCTGTGCTGCCTGCGCTCCTCTGCTGCTTGCCGCCAGCCGCTCCTCCTGCTCTGCTGCCGCCGCTCCTCTGCTGCTGCTGCCGCCGCATCCTCTGGCTGGGATGCTGCGCTCCTCTAGTTGCTGCTGCCTGCCGCTCCTCGCTGCTGCTGCTGCCGCTCCTCTGCTGCTGCTGCCGCCGCTCCTCTGCTGCTGCTGCTGCCGCTCCTCTGCTGCTGCTGCCGCCGCTCCTCTGCTGCTGCCGCCGCTCCTCTGCTGCTGCTGCCGCCGCTCCTCTGCTGCTGCTGCCGCCGCTGGCCGGCCACGCCATCCGCTCATTTACAACTGGGCTGAGCGACTGCAGAGGAAGGCGGACTGAGCATGGCAAGGCAGCGATGGGCCACTCAGCGGTGTGTGTCGACATACCACTCATGTTCAGAAACGCCACAGCTGCAGCGACTGGTAGTGAACAGGAGCGAACAGTCTGCCTGTTGCTGCTGCTGTGTATTACCGGCCATGGTCGGCAGCTCGGTTGCTCAGATCCAGCGCTAGCGGCGACCGGTCAGAGGTCACAAGTCAGAGGTCGGTGATAACTGGTCACTGGTGTCAGTATCACTGGTCTCTGCTCACTGATCTCTGGTCACTGGTAAGTGGTCACCAGTCACTGGTCACCGGTCACTGGTCTGTGGTCACCGGCCATTGGTCTGCGTTCTGTGGTCACTGGACAGTGGACAGTGGACAGTGGTCAGTGGTCAGTGGTCACTGGTCAGAGTGGTCAGTGGTCAGTAGTCATCGGTCACTAGCCACTGGTCAGAAGCGGCGGCGGCTGGCGGGTCGGCAGCGAGTCAGCCCGAGCTGCCCCAGCTCTGCAGCTCTGCTGGCCGTCCAGGGCACCTCCATCGCGGCGCGGCTGGCGGGTCGGCAGCGAGTCAGCCCGAGCTGCCACAGCTCTGCAGCTCTGCTGGCCGTCCAGGCACCTCCAGCGCAGGCGCGGCTGGCGCACGGTCGGCAGCGAGTCAGCCGAGCTGCCACAGCTCATGCAGCTCTGCTGGCCCGTCCAGGGCCACTCCAAGGCGCGGCTGGCGGGTCGGCAGCGAGTCAGCCCGAGCTGCCACAGCTCTGCAGCTCTGATGGCCGTCCAGGGCACCTCCAGCGCGGCGTCCGGCAGGCCTCATCAGGGCGCCACGCTGCGCGCTTTTCTAGCCTTACTTCCATGCCATTACCGCACAGTCGTATTAGCGCCACGGGCGGCATTACTGCCGCCCCTCCCCCTCCATCGGTCCCCGCTCTCCCACTGCGTCTGCTGCTTTGTTTCGGCATAAATAGTGGCTGGAATTGAGCGCTGCTCAAAGTGCGGAGCTCCCACAACAGACCTGACCGGACTGGGGAGTGTCGGTGCTCCCACAACAGACCTGACCGGGCTGGGGAGTGTCGGTGTTCCCACAACAGACCTGACCGGGCTGGGGAGTGTCGGTGCTCCCACAACAGACTTGACCGGGCTGGGGAGTGCCGGCTACTCTCCCACAACAGGACTTGACCGGGCTGGGGGGTGCCGGTGTCCCATACACAGACCTGACCGGGCTGGGAAGTGCCGGTACTCCCAAACAGACTGAATGGCGCTGGGGAGTGTCGGTGCTCACAACAGACTGACCGACTGGAGTGCCAGTGCTCCCACATAAGACTGACGGGCCGGGAGTACCGGTACTCCCACAAAAGACCTGACGGGTGGATGCCATTGCTCCCACACCAAGACGCTGCGGTTCTTGGGGAGTGTCGGATGCTCCCACAACAGGACCTGACAGGCTGGAGAGTGCCGGTACACCCACAACAGACTGACCGGTGGGAGTGGCCGGTAACCCACAACAGACCTGACCGGGCTGGGGGGTGCGGTGCTCCACACCAGACCTGACCGGGCTGGGGAGTGCCGGTCTCCACAACAGACCTGACCGCTGCTGGAGTGCCGAGTCTATCACACTGACCGGGCTGGGAGTGCCAGTGCTCCCACAACAGACACCTCTGAGTGTCGGTGCTCCACAACCAGAACCTGACCGGGCTGGGGAGTGCCGGTTATCCCCAAAGAACCTGCCGGTGTGTGTTGGAGGTCGGTACTCCCACCAACGATCTCTGCTGCGGGATGATTGCCTTGTGTGTCTGTCTACAACAGACGCTGCCGGGCTGGAGAGTGTCCTGTGCTCCCGAGTCAACAGACGCTGACCGGAGATGGAGTTCTGTCTCTATAATATGACCTACGGGCTGGGGGTGCCGTACTCCCACAACAGGACCTGAGGGCTGGGGGATGCCGGTGACTGCCACAACAGACCTGACCGGACTGGGGCAGTGCGGTGCTCCCAGTGGGAGTATCCTGACCGGGATGGGGAGTGTTCGGTTGCTCCCACAACGAGGTTCCCCTGAGTGCGTACTCCACAAAGGACTGTGTGTGTGTGTCCGATGCTCCCACAACAGACCTTACCGGGCTGGGGAGTGTCGGTACTCAACAACAAACGTGTGGTGTCCCCCATGACCGGGCTGGGAGTGCGGTGCTCCCACAACAGACCTGACCGGGCTGGGGACGTGCGGTACTCCACAAACAGACGTGGGGGGGGGGAAACTCCCAGGCTCGGAGTGCCGGTACACCACAACAGACCTGACCGGCTGGGGAGTGCCGTACTCCACCAAAGATGACCTTGTGGTGGTGTGCCGATGCTCCCACAACAGGACCTGACCGGGACTGGTGATGCTGGTACTCCCACAACAGACCTTGACCGGGGCGTGTGTATGTGTGGCGTGTGTGGCAACAGACACTTCGACCAGGCTGGGAGTGGCCGATGCTCCCACAACGGAGACATGACCGGCTGGGGGGTGCGGTGCTCCCAAAACAGACCTGACGGGACTGGGGGTGTCGGTGCTCCCCAAGACCATAGACCGGGCTGGGGAGTGTCGGTGCTCCACAACAGACTTTGCGGGCTGGGAGTGCGGTGCTCCCACACAGACCCTGACCGGCTGGGATGCTGTACTCCACAACCAAGACCTGACCGGGCTGGGGAGGTCGGAGCTCCCACAACAGACCTGACCGGGCTGGGGAGTGCTGGTACTCCCACAACAGACCCTGACCGGGATGGGGAGTGTCGGTGTCCACAACAGACCTGACGGGCTGGGGAGTGCTGTGCTCCACAACAGACCTGACCGGGCCTGGGAGTGTCGTGCTGGCCCACACATAGACCTGACCGCTTGGGAGTGTCGGTGCTCCCACAACAGACCTGACGGGCTGGGAGTCCGTACTCCCACAAGACTGACGGCTGGGAGTGTCCGGACTCCCACAACAGACTGAACGTGGGAGTCACCCGTGCTCTCCACACAGATCTGACGGTGGGGAGTGCCGGTGTCCCATAACAGACCTGAGGGCTGGGGGTGCGGTACTCCCACAACAGACTTGACCAGGCTGGGGAGTGTCGGTGCTCCCACAACAGACCTGACCGGGCTGGGGAGTGCCGGTACTCCCACAACAGACTTGACAGGGTGGGAGTCACCGGTAACTCCCACAAACAGACTTGACCGGGGCTGGGGAGTGCCGTGCTCCATTAACAACCTGACGGGTGGAGTGCCGGTCTCCACACAGACCTGACCGGCTGGGGAGTGGCCGCTGACTCCCACAACAGACTTTTGACCGGGCTGGGGAGTCGGTGCTCCACAACAGACCTGACCGGTGGGAGTGCCGGTTGACTCCCACAACAGACTTGACCGGCCTGGGGAGTTGCCGGTGCTCCCATTACCAGACCTGACCGGGCTTGGTACCGGTACTCACCACAACAGACCTGACAGCCTGGGGAGTTGCCGGTTACTCCCAAAACAGAACTTGACCGGCTGGGGAGTGCCGGCTGCCTCCCAAACAGACCTGACAAGGCTGCGGAGTGCCGGTACTCGCCACAAACAGACTTTGGACCGGGCTGGGAGTGTCAGTGTCCCACAACAGACCTGACCGGACTGGGGAGTGCAGTGCTCCCACAACAGACCGGACGGCGGAGTGTCGGTGCCTCCCACAACAAGACTTGGACCAGGCGGGGAGTGTCGTGCTCCCAACAAACAGACCTTGGCCGGGCTGGGGCAGTGCCGGTACTCTCACAACAGATATTGCCGGGCTGGGGAGTGGCGGTGCTCTCACAACAGACCTGACCGGGCTGGGGAGTGTCGGTGCTCCCACAACAGACTTGACCGGGCTGGGGAGTGCCGGTGCTCCCATAACAGACCTGACCGGGCTGGGGAGTACCGGTACTCCCACAACAGACCTGACCAGGCTGGGGAGTGCCGGTACTCCCACAACAGACTTGACCGGGCTGGAGGGTGCCGGTGCTCCCATAACAGACCTGACCGGGCTGGGGAGTGCCGGTACTCCCACAACAGACTTGAATGGGCTGGGGAGTGTCGGTGCTCCCACAACAGACCTGACCGGACTGGGGAGTGCCAGTGCTCCCACAACAGACCTGACCGGGCCGGGGAGTGTCGGTGCTCATGGCGATCTGGCTGGAGGAAGGACGCCGAGCTGGCTCTCGCTGGGACACCTTGTGTTGATATCGGCCACTCGAGGGCACGGCCGTCCCGGACACGGTAATAAGTGTAAGTCTTGTGATTAGTCTGGTGACAGTCTGGCAATAAGTCTGGTGATGAGCCAGCCCGGGTGGAGGTCGATATCACCCGCATGGTTGAACCGGGGGCGTTCAGCTCGATATTGCCGATCGGGTAACCCTCGGCGGTGGTTATCCGGTTCAACACCCACTCAACCTTAGGCGACGGTTATCCGGTTCAACACCCACTCAACCCTCAGCGGTGGTTATCCGGTTCAACACCAACCCAACCCTCAGCGGTGGTTATCCGGTTCAACACCCACTCAACCCTCGGCGGCGGTTATCCGGTTCAACACCCACTCAACCCTGACGGGCGGTTACGAGTCAACACCCACTCAACCCTCGGCGGTGGTTATCCGGTTCAACACCCACTCAACCCTCGACGGCGGTTATCCAGTTCAACACCCACTCAACCCTTGGCGGTGGTTATCCGGTTCAACACCCACTCAACCCCCAGCAGTGATTATCCGGTTCAACACCAACCCAACCCTCAGCGGTGGTTATCCGGTTCAACACCAACCCAACCCTCGGCGGCGGTTATCCGGTTCAACACCCACTCAACCCTCGGCGGCGGTTATCCGGTTCAAACACCCACTCAACCCTCGGCGACGGCCTTAATCCCGGTTCAACACCCATCAACCCTCGCGACGGTATATCACGGTTCAAACACCCACTGCACCTCAGCGGTGGTTTCCTCGGTTCAACACCACTCAAGCCCCAGCGGTGTTATCCGTTTAACACCTACTCACCCTCGGGGTGGTTATCGGCCTCAACACCCACTCAACCCTCAGCGGCGTATATCCGGTTCAAACCACTCACCCTCGGCGGGCGGTTATCCGGTTAAACCACCACTAACCCCTCGGCGACGGTTATCCGGTTCAACACCCATCACCTCAGCGGTGGTTATCGGCGTTCCAACACTCACTACCCTCGGCCGGTGGCTTAATCCGGCTTCCAACATACACGCCACTCACACTTGCGGCGTGTACCGGTTCAACCACCCACTCAACCTCGACGGCAGTTATCAGTTCAACACCCACTCACCGCTTGGCGGGGTTATCCGGGTTCAACACCACTTTTCAGACCCCCCAGAAGTGATTATCGTTCAACACCAACCCAACCCTCAGCGGTGGTTATCCGTTCAACACCAACCAACCCTCGGCGGGATTATCCGTTCAACACCCATACCCCTCGGCGCGGTTACTCCGGTTTCAACACCACTCACCGCTCGCGGTGTTTCGGTTCACACCCCAACTCACCCTCAGGCGACGGTTATACCGGTTCAACGCCAACTAACCCTCGGCGGCACGGTATATCGGTTCAACCCACTCAACCTCAGCGGTGGATTATCCGGTTCAACACCCACTTCAACCTCTTCGCGGTGGTTATCCGGTTCAACACCTACTCACCTCGGCGGTGGTTATCCGGTTCAACACCACGTGCAACCCTCAGCGGCGGTTATCCGGTTCAACACCCACTTTCAACCCCAGCGGTCGGTATTCCGGTTAAAAACCACTCACCCTCGCGACGCGTTATTCCCGGTTCAACACCCACTCAACCCTTCGGCGGTGGTTATCCGGTTTCAAACACCCACATCAACCCTCAGCGGCAGGTTTATCCGGGTTCAACACCCACTTCCGACCCCCAGCGTGGTTATCCGGTTAAAACACCCACTCAACCCCCGGCGACGGTTATCCGGTTCAACACCACTCAACCTTGGCGGCGGTTATTCCAGTCAACACAGCCAACCCTTGGGGCGGTATCCGCAACCCCACTCAACCCCTCGGCGTGGTTTATCCGGTTCAACCCACTCAACCTAAGCGGCGGTAGTCCGTTCACACACCCACTGAACCCCAGCGTGGTATCACGGTATAATAGACCCACTCAACCCTACGGCGGTGGTTATCCGGTTTTAACACCAGCCAACCCTCGCGACGGATTAATCCGGCTTCGAACACCATCTTAAACCTCTCGGCGCACGCGTTATCCGGTTCAGAAACCCACTTCAACCCTCGAGCGGCGGTATATACCGGAATAACCCCACATCACACTTGGCGCGGGTATATCAGCTTCAAACACCAGCCCAAGCCTCGAGACGACGGTCTATCCAGATTCAACACCACTCAAACCCTTGGCGGCGGTTATCCAGTTCAACACTCACTCAACCCTAGGCGGTGGTTATCCGGTTCAACACCCACTCAACCCTTGGCGACGGTCGTCCGGCTCTTAACCCACTTGGCCGTGTGTGCATCTGAAAGAAAACTGACCACTGAGGGACAGACAGTAAATGGAGAGTGAAGTCAGATCTAGTACGTTTTAACAAGTGCACTGGGGGGGGGGGACTTTTGTGTCTAGTGCGCGTGTTAAGGCGATGATTAGCGATTTCCTGGGTAAAGAGGCGCTCGATGAAGTTTTGATGGCATTGAAGAAGCATCTAGTTTCTACCTGTTGTTTAAACGCTACGCTTCAGCTCACCAATGTGAATGTAATATGTAAAAGAGAATGACAACTTTCGAAAAAGTTTCGTACATTCTTATAGTGATAGTGTCTTATAGTGTCTATGTAAGCCTGTAAGGGTTCATTGAAGTTACGAAATATTTTTGAATCAACAATATTTTTGAATCAATATCGGCTTCATCCACCTTTGAAGCAAAATAATGGCATGAGCCAGACTGGGTGGAAGGTACCTACACCTGCACTCCCAAAAAGCCAATACAACGCAACAGCCATGCCACATTGCCACTCATCCAAACCCAGGCTGAGTCCCGAATGGTCCTGTCTATAGGCCGACCGTCGGTTGACCTCATATGTCGGCCCGGCCACACAACTCACTTCCTGGGGACTCCAACTCGCTGCTCGAAAGGTCAATAGTCTGCGACCTCTCCGTCAGTCTCCTGGCCGGCTGTCACTCAAATAAACAGAAAAGGGGTAAAAGGCTTAAAAATGGAGATCTTCAAGACTAGACAGCGTACGGATGCGAACTTGTTTTAACAAAGCTGGACAACAAATTATGAAATCCCCGATCTGTCACGATGTGTTTATTTCTAGCACGGGCCCTGAATTCACAAGAAACAGCGCTGTCGGCCGAAAGCATCACGGGTTCGGTGGTTTCTAAAAGCACACGGGCCCACTCCGTTGATTCTACGCTGGAAGGCAAAGCAATTCAACGTTATGCATTGGACCCCCACCGTGACTGTCACGAAGTCGGCTCCCTTTGATCTGGCAATTGCAGCCGACACCACCGCGACCCGCCCGGCTGCAGCCCGCCCGCCACCCGGTAGTCGGACATGTCGGTTGTCGACACTATCTCTTGTATCAGGTTGTAAGACAACGTAAAATGCACGGCCCGGTCGCCACCGACCTGTTGCTTCTGGCGTCACTTGTCAAAGCGCCCACACGTTACCAGGCACTTTGATTTTGTTGTGTTTGTAAACCAGCACTGACTGGGGAAACAAACGGCACAGGTGGTGGTGTACGAGCGCACCCGGAGTATCTTCACAGCCATGACAGCTGTGTGACAGTACGCAAACGGAGCTTACAGGTGTGTGGCAGTACTACCAGCCTCGTCGGAGGAAAATACTAACAATTTCAAATGAAAAGCCTTAATAAAATGTCACCTCCACTTAAACCGAGTTAGCAAACAAGGACATGTCACATGAGTCGGTTAGCTTGCAAGTTCGTATTGGCTCGCCACCTAAGACCGGCTGTATGCGGCGTTAACAATTGTGCACTGTTTTCAGGCCGTACCTATATCGTCTATCAATGAAGTGAACTCTCCGCTCACCGTCAGGGGGCAGTGTCAGGACAATGGCCGGCTAGTCTCCCCTCTCAGAGAATCTCCACGCGAGGCGTCCGGCCGCGTGATGTCATCAAGGCCAGGAGGGGCTGTGCTCGCCATCGAACTCCCCTGAGTCCGGGCTGACAGGACGGAGGCAGCCACGGCCGGCCCCAGGGAGAGAGACGGTGACGTCAGTCAGCAGTCCAGTGTGGGAGTCGGAGGAGGCACCGAGCTGCACGTGCGTGCCGAGTTCCGGTCAGCGGCCGTCCGAGCTAGCTAGCCGGAGAGGCTGATCTGTTACGACCATTCCGCGTGAGAGACGCTGACAGATCCCAGTCAGTTGATGGGGACCCAGTCCAAAGGTGTCAGATGTCCAGCTTTGTCTTGCCAACAGACTAAACAGCGGCCCCTAGTCCAACTACTACAACTTTCCTCGCCCTGGTCAGCTGTTCGTTCCCCTCCCGATATGAGCCAGCATGA
>VOPJ01007777.1:0-24887 GCA_014673585.1 Semibalanus balanoides
CAGAGTTATCCCATATCCCATCGCATACCACGGGCACCAAGTGAGCACAAACAGTCAGTGTGCCCTGAGACCGGGCAATGATCATCATCGTCACCACTGCATACCAGCTGAGTAGCCAAACAGGTAGATATAACGGCATAGTATACTCATAAGCATACTCAGAAAATATCGTTAAATCGTGTGAATCGCAGCCATTTTTATTCACAGCAACGCATCGGCCCATAATAGCCAACAGTCGGCGCCTTCATTTCCGCTCTGCTGCCAGATATTGCAGCGCCGCGGAGAGTCGCTCTGGTCTATTGTCCGCCGAACCAACACACCGTATGATACCGGCGGCGCGACGCTCCCCGTGCCTCGAATAGCTGATGTAGGGCGCACGTGCTACCGGTGGCCGATTGGACTTTCATCTGTCCTGCTCCTGCCAGCCGCTCTACCAATACAGATCTTCTAAGAGTGGCCCTGCGGCGGCAGTGCCGACGGCGCACAGGCGGCACACATCTAACAATGGCTTCTGCTCGAGGCTCAAACAGATGTGTGCTGCACATTGTGGCATGACGCCAGCAGTCAGCGCGGCATTTGAAGAGCGCCGCGATTGTGGCGATATATATAGAGCTGATTAGTGATGCTGAGTTCATTAGAGGAGGTGTCAGTGAGAATGCGCATGCCGTTTTGTCGGAGAAGCAGTTGGTCCCACCGGACCGCGAGACGGATTGGTGTTGTCGCTGGAGACGCACGACTTCGTATTGTATATCGAAACGTGGAGATGCGCTGGCTACATTTTAACTAGCATTGTCGGCTGTAAAATATAGTGATGGAGAATTAAGGCTAGACATACTTAAATGTACAAAATAATGGAATGAATTCGAATTGGGATGTCGCAGTTGAAAAATGGATGGCCGCATACATGAACTAATCAAACATTCCAAATGTCTGCATGCTATGATGTCTAAAATAAGGTGGTCGATTTGGACTGAGGAATATCAACTCCATGATCATTTGAAAGAAAACGTTCCTATCAAACAGCGTTCCAATGTGGTTAGTTTGTACACTGCCTTTTTAGGACAAATATTTACCAATATCCCGAGTACTCAAGAACCAATAACATCCATGCATTTATACGAACGCTAAATCCAGTCTTAGCGTCTTCACGACAACATCTAACTTGGCGTCACTCGTCCACTTAATATGGTGTCACTCAGTCACCCAATATGACGCCACTCACCCACCCAATATGGTGTCACTCAGTCACTCAATATGGCGTCACTCGCCCACCCAATATGGCGTCACTCAGTCATCCAACATGGCGTCACTCGCCCACCCAATATGATGCCACTCAGTCACTCAATTTTACGTCACTCAGTCACCCAATATGGCGTCACTTGGTCACCCAATATGACGTCACTTGGCCACCCAATAGGTGTCACTCAGTCACCCAATATGACGCCACTCAGTCACCTGGCAGTATGGCGTCACCTGCCTATCCCATATGAGTTGACTATGGCCCGGGCTGGTGGCATCACTCACATCATCGGTCAGGAACCGCAGCCGCTGCAGGAACGAGTGAGCCGTGCGCAGCTTCTCCTTGACGTTAGCAGGTGTGACCAGCAGCCTCAGTCGCCGGGCGTTGTCACCCATCGACTCCTGAAGACAACAATTCAGAACATGTTGACAGGCGGGCTGAACGGACGCTTTCTTTTAAACAATATCCAGCTACTTTGTGTTTTGCTTAAAATTACACAAAGCCCGCGTGTTATTAGACATTCTCTGGTTGCATTGATTCATGAGCGAGTCGTATATCCGGGAACCGTCAATGGAATGTATCGGGTAAATGTTATTCATTGCATGGAACAAGGATTGGTAATTTAATTCAAATATATAATCATATATAGATAACCTATAATAACAACTAAATAGTACAATAGAAACGATAATGTCTATAGGTAGTCACTGTAACCAACAATCAACGTCCAATAAAAAGGTTTCCTTGCCGATAAAACGGAACGAAATCAAAACGGAGCCGTCTCCGTCGTCAGAAAATAACAAATCCGCGAAACTGTGAGACTGTGCCCAGCGATGTAAACGCGAGCACCATTGGATGCAAAGAATGTATCATAGCTGATTTGGCGAGTGCGGTAAATCAGGGCTGGTGCACCTATTCCCATCATCGCTGTCCAATAAGGATATTTGTTTCATGAGTTCATTTAATAAATTGGACCACATAACACAGATTGCAGGGAAAGGAAAACTTCCTATCGTATATATGTCGAAAAGACAAGGCGCTGGAAAATGTCTCGTCTGAAAAGAGCTCGAGTCGCGTTGAACTTTGCCATTTCTCTGCCGGTGAATGGTGGTATCGGTCACTCTTAACTCACGATAGCGATGATTGGAGTACTAGGCGTCGCACCAAGGTAGTTAAGTAATAGGGGAGCCTCCATTTGCCGACGGAAAACTTCGCAACTGAATTCGCCTCGGGAATGGAAGTAGCTGCTTGACTGCAGATGTTGCGATCATGGCTCGTATAGTTCACGTAGTATAGTACCTACTGCTTAAAATGGATAGTCTAAAAGAAACTGTTTTTACACACTGCTAAAATGGTTCACATGTGAATAGACATTCCTATATGAAATGGCCGACACCTGCTTAGGCTATTCACAGTTCTGATAATAAAAAACATACATTTTCCAAGTCATGAATAACATCTCTGAAAGGCATGCCGTTCTAGTTGTTTGGTGATGTTGAATACCTACTGCTAACATTTACTTAAGTTCTGAATAGGATATATGTTCAAAATCAGAACACATGGTTACTTCATAGCACTTTTAAGCTTCAAGTTCGAAATAGTAAACAGCACCTGGTGCGTACGAAGTGGCGTTCTCTACTCTCCCTTCCCAACGCCCGCTGTGTATCTCGCTTAGTTTGCCAATAACCACGGAAGGCCATTATGGAACACAAACATGCATAAGTAGCAATCAAAACCAGCCTGTTGTGTTTGTACAGGGCGACCCGAGCGCAAGCTGGCGCACTGTTGTAGGTACAACGCGAGTTAATGGCTAGGAATGCACATAGGAACGAATGAAGGTTATTATTTGGCAGTCTATGTTAATGAAAGCAATATGCTCGGCTCTGTTTGTTCTTGCGTACGAAAGCAATATCGTGTCATAATAGTAGGCATTATCGTATCGGGAGCTGGTGTATAAGTCACAAGACCTAGGCGAGTTCGTTTCATAACGTAGACAAAAACACATCACATCACATGTTGGAGCTACCATCACACATCACATCACATGTTGTACATAACAAATGCTACACTAGCCGTTTTCACGATGGATTATATTGCGCGAAATGTTTTAAAACATCTTAAGATGTTTTGAAATGTTGTAGTATGCAAGTTTTAGTATACTTATTCTTTCCTTAACTACGCAACTTTTGCGATCGATTTTTGTCTTGAAATGTCTCTCAGAATTTTGCAAAATGTTGGTAAGAATATAGTATGTTACAAAATTGCGGTTTGGTGGTAACTAGCAAGATAACTATGTATAGGTTAGCTGTGATCTTCACATACTGACACCTTTCAGAACATCTTGAAACATATCGCTCTCGGGTCGCTCAACAAAGCGAACTCCCCTTGCTCATAATGGACTCGCCTCCAGCGAATCGTTTCTAGCGCATTATGCGCCATGCCGGCAAGGCAGACCTGTGATCATGACGCTACCAATTGAGTATTGAGTAACTAATATGCGATATGCTTAACGAACAAACGGACTCTAGATGCATATTTTTTAGAAACGAACAATTTGTGTATCATAACTTGTAAAGCAACCATTTTATGTTTTCCATAACTCTTGAATAATGAAATATCGCCTAAATCAGTAACTTATTTTATGAAATACGATACTAAAACTTGCATACTAAGACATTTAAAAACATCTTAAGATGTTTTAAAACATTTCGCGCAAAATAATCCATCGTGAAAACGGCTACTCAAACTGATTTAAGAACCACAGACAACCCCTACAAAGGCTACACCCCAGAGCTGCTGTCCTTCTCACCAACTCCTGTAGACACCACTGGACGCGCTCCTTGTCCAGCTTCGTGCGGCCGGTGACGGGGACGCTGGACGATCTCATGACGGAGACGTAGCGGGCGCAGTCGGCGCACAGCTGGTCCAGGCACGCCTTCAGGCACTGGTCGGCACCAGGGTCCTCGTCTTCAGAGAGGTCCTGCGCCTCCGAGAGGCACTCCTCCTGCAGGTTGGAGGTGCACGGCGTGGATTATGGGCCTCTGACGGATTCTTATGGTGACAAACTTCCCCTACAATAATTCAGCGGGGTCCTTTGAATACACTTTGAGTATATTTTGTTTGAGTGCAGCTTTCGGTTGAATAATTCAATATGTTTTTATCAGGATTGCATTAGAAAAGAGTTTTCCCTTGGGAAACTTGAGGAATTTAACCTGACCCTATCGTATCGTAGACAGTGCTTTATCGCAAATACAGCCTGGTCATGCCTATGACGAGATTGCATTGCACGACTGGACAACAAGAATGCCTTCAAATCGAGTCATTCACTCTGGCGCCACGGGGTTTAACTATCGCAATGGCATCATTCTGTCGGAGTGAGATCTGGGCTCTGGCGATGGATGTGTGGGCCGTGTGCCAGAGCGGTGGATACGATAACAGCAGGTTTGTTTGTGAACACTTTGTGCCCGCCACGTCGGCTCTGTATATCCATGTAAGCCCATGGTTTCACGACAATGAGCATCGAGCACCATTGGCCCCGAGCGTGCTGTGGAAGTTACATTGACAAACCAGCCAGTGGTCGCTGCCGTTCAAAGTCCGTTGCGTAACAAGCCCCCAACTCGTTAGCTGTAATTGGAAGCCCGAGTGCAGTGCGTCAGTCAGACAGCGGTGGCAGCCGACATATACAAGAGCCGCGCTCAACACAGGTAATGTGACGACGAATCGATGCAGGCCAGCAACTTTGGCTTGTGTGAATTATTCGGATAATACAACAGTTGGACGCGTCATATTCATAATTCAGCTGGATTACAAAGCAGATAATCAGATTTCGCATTCAATGATCTTTTAACCAAGCCAGCGTTATCTTCCAACGATAAAGCACATAAGGTCCTCATTTAAATGTAATATACTGGCAACACTAATGGCGTGAAAATAAATTATTAAGTATTCGTAAAAGTATGCATACATATTTTCGCAAGCCTGCTCTCACCGATAGCGGAATCAGGGGCAAGCAAGGGCGGATCTAGCTGCTTTGTGTGTGTGTGTGTAGGGGGGGGGGGGCAAATCCAGTAGCGTATTTCCAAATAAATGATAAGTGGGGATAGCAGACTGTCAGCTGTCAGTGAAATTTTGTCCAGAGGGGGTAGCAGACTGTCAGCTGTCAGTGAAAAGTTGTTGTCCAGAGGGGGTAGCAGACTGTCAGCGATAAATTATTGACCAGGGTGCGGGGTGAGGCGTGGAGCGCGTCGTCAGCCCGTCAGCAGCTATATATCATGATTCACGTCTTGAGGGGCCAAAACATAGTTTTCCCCTTTAACAGTCTTGGGTGGCCATGTCTCCGTTGCACCCTCCTGAATTCGCCTTTGGGTGCAAATTTAGTCACACTCTCCGAATCGGCTGAAATCGCCCTAACAACGAAGTATGTAGTATTTCCTGATCTTCAAAAACAAACTGCACACTTTGTATACAGACGTGTGTTTTACATCAGCTCTAAATGCACAGGGAAGCAAATCTAACCATTTTAAATATGATCAGACTTTGTTAGCTTTATCCCTTCCACACCAGGTCACTTTGACCGTTCTGACTCTGCCAGTGTGTTTCACCAGTTTCTCGGCGATGCGTGCCAGCAGGTTGGCTCAGCCAGCCGTGTCTCACCAGCTTCTCGGAGCTGCCAGCAGGTTGCTCTGCCAGCGGTCCCACAATTTCTCGCGAGCGTGCCAGCATAGGTTGGCTCAGCCACGGTCTCACCAGCTTCTCGGCGATGCCGTGCCAGCAGGTTTTGCTCTGCAGCTGTGTCTCAACAATTTGCCTCGGCGAGCTGCCAGCATGGCTCAGCCAGCGTGTCTCACAGTTTCTCGCGATGCGTCCAGCAGCTTTGCTCTGTCCAGCGTGTCTCACCAGTTATGGCGGTCTGATGCGGCCAGCAGTTGTCCAGCCAGCGTTCTTACCAGTTTCTGGCGATGTCGTGCCAGCAAGTTTGGCTCGCCAGCGTCTCACCAGGTTTCTCGGCGATGCTGCCAGCAAGGTTGGCTCTGCCACGTGTCTCACCAGTTTACTCGCGCGATGCGTGCCACAAGTTTGCTCAGCAGCGTTCTCACCAGTTTCTCGGCTGATGCGTGCCACGCATTGGCTCAATTCCAGCGTCCTCACCATTTCTCAGGCGAATGCGGCCAGCAGGTTGGCTCTGTCAGCGTCCACCAGTTTCTCGGCGATGCGTGCCAGCAGGTTGGCTCAGCCAGCGTGTCTCACCAGTTTCTCGACGATGCGTGCCAGCAGGTTGGCTCAGTCAGCGTGTCTCACCAGTTTCTCGGCGATGCGTGCCAGCAGGTTGGAGTGGTACAGCCTCCTGCGGTGGTCGTGCCACACGCTCCGCACGTGCAGGCACGGCTTGTTGTCCCAGTACGGCAGGAAGTAGTACATCCGGTCGTAGCTCATCGGTTTGATCGGGGATGTTGTGGACTGGTACGGCGGCGTATCGGTCAGGATACTCTCCAGCCCTGCCAGCAACAGGGGTCGTTGTGCTTATTGGTTCTCTCTTGGTATACGCATGCATGTCGGTCCGTGTACAAACCCATCCATGATATAATACAATTTTGGGGCACAAGATCGTGTACTTGCTATTGCAGACTTGTGCTTTGATCCCGGGATCCACCTGCGATCCGAATATCTTTGTCTTGTGTCCTGAGATCCACATGGGACACCAGATCCAGGTACACAATAACCGAGAGATCCACAAATATCCCAGATTCTGACTCATTTCATGCCGAGGGACTTGCTATGATCCAAGATCCACCTACAGGATCCAGGCACGCCCGTAATGGACAAGTTGCAGTTTACCTAACCCCCTGTTTTTATATAATTGATTGAACGCAATTTAATTTAAACTATTTTAAAATTTATCAATTTAATATAAATTCCGCTTAATTATCAGGATTTTAAATAATTAAGTATATTTACGTAATTTACAATTCTGCTCTCTGATTGGTGCGACGCGATTTGGCAATAGTTCAGGCGCAATGATACCTGAGTTAGTTTTTAACAGTTCGGTTGACACATCGAATTTGTAAAATAGAGGTTCAACGCAAAATTCAGCATCACGTTAATCGCGTGGAAATCAAAGCAGCTGAATGGTTATTCAAAGCAGATATCGCTCATTTAAATCATCAACTTTACTGAACAAACACAAAACTAAAATTGTGTAATTCTATCCTGTGACCAAATCGAATTAATCTTACGGTCAACTCAAAGGCATTTTAAGCGGAATTGCACAGCCAACGGATCTAAGATATCTACGATCTCTTCCATACAACTCGACACCGCAGAACGCTCTTTCAAGGCAGCATTGAGGCACGATCGCATTGCAACGAGTCTGGGCGTGTTTTCAATGAAGGTAGCATCTGGATTGAGCCCATTAACAGCTCGTGGAGGTAAAAACGAGTATAGTGTTTTAAGAAGAATCTCCCAGACCAAGGACAACTAAAGGACAGCCGTGAACTGCAGCGCGGACCCACCCCGCCGGCAAGGTAGCTCGTGAGCAGCTGGTGAGTTGAGGTGGAGGGCAGAGCTGTGCCTCAGCCGAAACGGAGCCTATCTCGAACATGAACTCTAGAGGATATTAAGATGACGCTTTGTGTTGTGAACTTACACAGCATACGTTTCCATGAATTTCTGAATAGTTTGGTGTGAACAGAAAGTCATAGGAAAGCGTTTAACCATTTATATTGCCACGGGAATTTGGAAATACGAGGGCGTTCAATAAGCTAACGGTAAAATCATATGTATTCAGTAAATTCGGTTGAGCGACATGGGTTGAATCACCTAAATGATCTCTGAAAACCTCTACAAAAATGTGTTCTCCTCCTCTACAAAATTTTTCTCGTTTATGACTATATTTCTTCATCCAGCTTCCTAGGCCTCCACAACATGTTTCTCCACCCAGTCACCGTTTACCCTCACGCACTTCTCCCATCGCTCCACCCAACGCCGAAATCCCGCCTGAAAGAACTCCTTGCCGGTGATCCGGCACCGTATCTTCAGTCATCTTCAATTCCTCATCAGTAGCAAAGCACTGACCGCGAAGGAAGTTATTCAGTGGACCAAACAGGTGGACGACTGACGGCACCAGATCAGGGCTGTACGGCGGGTGAGGAATCGCCCCAGCATCGCCGTCTTTCACCTTCCTTCTGACTCGTTTCAGGTGTGGTATGGCGACGGTCACTGTTCTTCCAGATCGAGGCTTGTCTCTTATGCTATTGTCTCATTTTTTGAACCACTGAATCCACTGCGAAATATTTGTTAAAGCCATGGTGTCCTCATTTTCAACTTTGCGGAGTTTCGCGTAAATTTTTGCTGGTGAATTTTCGCCGGGCAGGACAGCAAACTCGATAACGGAACGCTGCTTCACAGTGTTCTGAAAACCATAAATTTGGGTGGAAAATGACGCCTAAATTAAATATTTTTCACCTCGCAAAAAAATACTCAAGCCGAGTTTTCACCTCCCGTCCAAATCCGAAAACAGAACCGGCATCGCACCGCCACCCGCTCATAAATGTAAGATGGCACTGGCATCTAAGACCGCCTATGTGGCAGCACCGCTAGTCCGGCAACATCAAGCTGGTCTACTTCATTACACATTGAGACAATCATCTTTAACCGAGCTGGCTGAGCTCGTTGCATGAACGCAAAGCCTGAGAGTTCAGAGTTTCAGACCAGCTTCAGGCCCTTTGCGCCGGCTCTGTGGTCTTGAACCATTTGCTTGGCTCTTAACAACAACCATTATGTTAACACTGATTTTAATTGAGGCTATTTACGCAGTCATTTAACGAAAATGAGCAGCAGGCTAATTTAAAAAACACTATTAATACTGAACGAAACATGCATAAATACTTGGTTACAATTCACGTTATTGGCAGAGGAATATCGCCTGAAATAATTCAGCTTATGTTTCATAAGCGTCGGTTAGTAATATTAGTAGCCTCGTATAAGTGAGAGTAACGAGGTCGATTGACAGACCTGACTGGTGGATCTTAGCTCCAATACCCTAATAATCTACTAGATTCGGCTACGGCAAAATGGTTCTGTCCTTGTCAGTTGTTAGAGCAATCGATTTCTATATTTTTCCGGCAAAGTTTCATCAAAACAACTCCATTCAAATTATTTATCGTCGAAATCTTCAATTAATGACTTTACCATGCACTTTTTCTCGATGCTTATGTACCCCAGATAGAAAAGGCTACGACGTGATAAGGTTTTAAGTACGATTGCAAAAGAATAAGAGGCCTTTCAACGAAGAAGTAATGTTAGCGTATAATTGGAGCAGATATTTTTTCGAACTAATTACGGTGAGTTGTTACTCATACTTTCATATCTTGTTTTGTTTTTTAAAAAGTTTCGCCAAAACTGCCAAGCTAGCTCCGGCAAGAAAATGTTCAGGGTGTCAAGTGACCCCCTGGAAATATGTGAAGATAAACTTAAAAAAGACGACGTTTTCCAGACCTTTGTATATTTATTTATGATTCATCAATTAATTTTGATTGTTGTGTCAAATCTTCTTATTGTTAGGAATCATATTAATTTTTGAATAGGCCAGTTAATGTCAACATATTCAGCGAATCCACCTCGCAATTTACCTCGCCGTTTTCATGGGTGGCTGGAAAAATACTGCACGCGGCATCTTACCACAAAGAAATCGTGAACGCCACAGTATGACGATTTACTTGGCGCAACTCAAATGCATTTTGCTCAGTACAGTTTCGGTGAGGCAAAATTCAGGTTGATTGACGTCGTCTTGGAGGAAGTGTTTTATGAATTAATTGTATTGTTTTTGCAAGAAATCGTGGATTTTATTTTATCTATTAAGCTCGATTCACCACGAAGAGCACGGGTAGTTTTTTCTCTGAAAAACATAAACATTCGTCTGGCATATTACCTATAAGAAACCATGTCATTGATAACTTGTGTAATTGTAGAACCCAATGCTCTAATAAGTGTCGGACCACTTTTGCACATTTTAATGAAGCCTAACTATTTTGCATTATGTGGTATCTGGTGATTGGCAGTCTTGGTGCACAATCCAACTTCAATTCAATCTTAATGTATACTATATTTTAGCGGTGTTAAAATACCTATGTTCATACTTTTACGAATGGAATTAGGTACTTCGAAGTTTACGTTACCTATGTTAGATAGTATGACTCTGGCACAACAAACGCTATGTACTAATAATGTGCCTGGCTTACATATTCTTATTTAGTGGCAGCTTTGACATTGTTTTCTGTATCACTGCTGATAGTTTTGCAGCTTTTCTTGCTGTGTTACTTTGGTGGGTTATACTGCGCTGGCAATTGGTCTGAAATTCAATGTTTTAACTCTGGTGTTGTGTGATTATCAACTTTGTGACGGTCTCTTTGACAACTGCATACAGCTACACATGTGCATGATATGCCTTGTGTTGACGCATTCATTTTCCACATCCAAGGCCACGTGCTGTACAGAATCAGCGGTCTCTATAATGACAATAGCTGCACGTTTAAGTGCGCCTATTACATAATGAATACGGTGAAAAATGTCAAGTGATGTATTCCAATTGGTACTTGAGGTAGT
Organism: Semibalanus balanoides; assembly: GCA_014673585.1. Lineage (NCBI taxonomy): Eukaryota > Metazoa > Arthropoda > Thecostraca > Balanomorpha > Balanidae > Semibalanus > Semibalanus balanoides. The sequence goes on from VOPJ01007777.1 coordinate 10,841, forward strand.
ACTTATGATGGTTGCATGAAGTAGCTTATTATACTGTGTACTCCATGGGTATGAACTACACAGTTTACATTAATTAAAGTCATGATTAATGATTCATTTCCTACCTCCTGAGCCATCCTGAAACTACCTCGTGACACCCTGCTGGAAAGCATTTTCAGAACACTGCTGCTTCATCAATGTCTCCATGATACCCGTGGTTGAAAACCAATTGAATTAGGAAAAACGCAAATAGGCACTTTGTAGCAAATTGTTCATAGATTCACGTAGTGTTAATTGTTTTTCTCTACTGCTTAAAGTCATGAGAATACAGCACATTTCCTACCCTTACTAATACCTTGAACCACCCTTCGTATCAATGCTGTTTATACCATAGGGATGCGCAACTAATTAATTGTCTAAATGACTGTTCCCATACTCAAGGCTATGTAATAAATCTATAAACTGTTACATCCCAAATATCTCTCTGAATACTTGAAGTCCTGCATGCAAAAAGATGTAGTATCAACGGTTGATCAAAGCACATTTTATTTTATTAGTTTTAGCACACGTTCACCATTAACAACCTGTACGTTAGTCCAGTTACCTAACTTGTTGCGCATCTTTTTACTTTTGTATCAATATCGAGAGAATTCATAACACGTCTACAGTTTAATAGGTTAAGACACAAGGTGTGTTTACAGGCTTTAAATCATATAATATATCTAGTACATACTGCATACCCAAAAATAAGACCACAAATTTATTGATGTCAGTCACTGGCATCTTGCTGTTTTTAACCCAATTCCCTCGGGGCGGCCAGAATTTACGGTATACCTGCGTGCGGGGGCAGATTCTGCTCCCCCCCAGATTGGATCTCGAGAACCGCTCGGCTCGAGTGCTTCGATGAGACGAACATCCATTCGATTTCGTCGTGAACGGAAATTTCTTCTTTGGTTGAGAGCCCCGAAGTTGCTTTTTTGTCAAAAAATGGGTGGCCAAGGGGCAAAAAAATACAGAGTTTTTTGTGTTTTTAATAGGGTCCTTAGTGCCAATTGTGATTTAACCGGATTTGCATGTTCAAAAAACGTTTTGACCTTCCAATGTCATGTTCGTTTATTAATAGTGTGAAGGGACCCCCCACCCCCCCCACGAGCACATAATAAAATCATATGGTCACTCAGGGATAAAAAAATGGGGTGATTTTTTTGATAAAAATATGTGCTTTTCCTTAGTGTGTATCTGGACGTGGGAAAGTCACACGTGGGCTTTGTTTGTTGTAATTTGCTAAATGTAACAAATTGTGCATAGGAGGATTCAGGTAAACAACGTGGGGGCACCATGTGCAGAACGCCTTTTATCATCTTGCTTATTTTGAAGTTTTTGGCCTAAATTGACGGAGAATATCAACCTCCTCACTAATATTTTTAATGTACCTGAGTATCGCTCTGCCACAATCTGTTTAATCGCCAATTATGTATGATGTACATTAAAGCATTGACTTAGTTTTCCCTGAACGTTTTATATTCACCGGCAATCTACAATGAAGTTATGCGCCGCACACCGCATTCGTACAGACCTCCAAACATGATCCTGGAGCCGCCTCTGTCTGGGCCTATTTCATCAATTAAATTTTCACAGAACACGCATCATTCACTCATTAGGGAAAGTCAAAAAGTATTCTAAGATGAATCGACCGAAACGGTTCAGAAGCGGCGGGGAAAAAACTACCGGGGCAAAATCTGGCACCCTCGCCGACAGGGACTATTGGTATAGAATAGCAGGCTTTCTGTTTTAAAAGAAAGCTCTACTGGATCCCAGGCTAGTGAAGCATTTTACGCAGAGGGACTCCAGAGGTCCCACGAGCTTCTACTTTCCTACGCGAATAGGATCTACTGGGATTCAAGGTCCTCATGCATTTTATGCCGAGAGATCCACTCGGATTCCAGATCCACCTTCGGTATCCAGACACAAGTCTGCTAGATAGGTTGACCCGTTTACCCGTCACCCTGTTAATACAAACTTTTTCGAGGATAGCTTCACGCGCTAACCCACTGGCCAATGGAACGGCTGGCTTGTGTCCGATTAGGATTGTTGTGCTATTAAAAATGGACAAATAATTATAAAAATAAACACAGTTTTACCGCAAACGAATTTGACATTCGTTTCGATTATTCCAAAGGAGCTCTGATACGCATACGCTTGGACCACCGAAAATGTAAAATTTATGTTCTTAAATCCGATGAAGAACGGGCTCAAATCTCAGCAATACATTACAGCATATCGTCCATTTTAATCCTGAGTCATACATGCTAGACTTCGTAGACGCCTGGGGAAAATTCATGGTCTAGTTAATCAAGTCCAACCATGTCATATGCATCACCAGATCCACAAGTTCAGAGCCGTATAAAAATCAACATCACTGTCCCTCTTGTGTTATGCCGTAACTCAATCGCTGTAGCCCATAGCCACAGTATTATCACGTATGTACACGAACGCTGTGCTTACGTATCTAAAGTGGGTGTATAAAACTTAATCGTATTCCCTACGGGCGACCAGAATTGCGTTAACCTGCAGGGGAAGGGGTCTGCCCCCCAGAGATCTCGAAAACCACTCGGTCTATTTCGTCATGATGATATATTTTTAACACGATCTTCCTATTAAAAATCGGGGGCCTTGGGGCAAATAATTCCCAAAGTTGTGGGTGTTTTTAGAAAGTAAATTGCGGTCATGTGACTTGACCGATTCGCATGCAACCAACGCTTCTGAGATTGAATTGTAGTCTTCAATATATGAGGACATTCGGCGGCGTATTCACGAGGAGGGGCGCAGTGCGATGTGGCAGATTATACGGCCGGCCGTTGGGAGCGGGAGGGCCGATCGCAAGCTGGCCAGTGACTGCCACTAGAGCGCCTGATCAGCTGAACCCGGTTTTTTGTCAGCGTAAGGCCCGCGTGTTGCCGTGAGTGCGAGACCTTTGGGGAGACCCGGATCTGCCCTGTAGACTGCCGCGTTAAGGTCTAGGTTGCCCTGCGCGCTTACGTCTGTCGCGCCTGAACCTGTCCGAGTTGCGCGATTAGTGCTTCGTTGAAGCTGGGTCAGCCGCTCGGCAGAAGAGATGAAGGGAGTGTAGTCCCGGCAGGGTGCCGGCACTGATTTGGACGGCGGTTGCACGGTGCTCCTGCATTTGGTCAATTCCAAGCATCTCTCTCTTGCGGGATGTTTCCTCAATCCTGGAAACATTCCCCTCGTTTAAACTCCAATCCATAAAGCGGCAGTTCCTTCTAATCCATCCAACTTCCGGCCAAAGTATCCATAGTTGCCGAGTTTATTATTATCCCAAATTGAGTCCATCAACTACTACTTACTAATGTACAATTTCAGAGAATTTCATGCCTTTCCTCAACTCAGACTAGGTTTCGTCCTTGGCACTCGGACGGAAGACCGCCGCTGACCTATCCATCATCCGAATCTATTGCACGTGGCTAGAACGACAGTGGAGAGCTGTCCTCCTTTGCTGCTGGATTTGGACAAATGTTCGATGTGGATAGCCACACTAAATTATTGACCAAAATTGCAGCTTTTACGGAATTGATATCAACTGGTTTCTGCTTACCTTCCAGAATCACAATCAGAGCGTGAGTTACTTGACGCTCAGGGCAACACAAAATTTCAGCTACTCCGCTTCCAAGCATTGGAGTCTTGTCTTCCAGCGGCTTCTTCCTCGCCCCTCTGCTCTAACTGCGTCCTTTTCGCCAACGACCTCAGCTTTGGTTCGCCCGAAGACCAGTGGTGCTCAGTATGCCGATGATACCCAAATTTTAGTAAGTGGCAAAAAAGTCCAGAGCTCAATTACGTAGGAGTAGATGGAACGTACGCTAGTTCTATCGACATCTGGTTTCGTGGAAAATGGTTTAACCCAGTAAACACTCGAGAAAACTCAACTAATGCTGATGGGAACAGCGCTCAAAATTTGCTGCAATCGCACCGAATGTCACGGTAAATTTCGCGATCACACTCTCCGTACCTATATTCGGAAGTAAGAATCTCGGCAATCACATTCGATCGCACTTTGAATTTGGGACGATGACCCGATGTACTCCGTCACTGACGGCTGGTTTCAGCATCTCCTCAGTGGTCTATCGCATCTTAGGAGTTCGCTGCCATCCCCTCCGTCATCTCCGTGCTGGTCAACGCTCTGGTTCTCTCACAGGTCCCGAGTACTTGCATACAATATAATGGTAACGTTCACGGAAGACCTGTCTCGAATTCAAAACATTATTAACTATGGGCAAAGAGTGATTTTCGGCCGGCAAAAAAGTTTGATATGTATCGGTCTGCTTGAGAACTGGTTGCTCAGCGCGGACGAACCTGGTCTCGTACCACACGTTGAGTCTGACTCAAAAGGTGCGTCCGTCTCGAGCGCGAGCCTGAGGCTGGCCGCGGTCCTCGCCACGTGGCTGAGATGCGTCGAGATGCGGGAGTGTCGGGCAGGACCACTCGCCAGGACCCCGCGACCTGTTTGTGCCGAGGTCGCGTACTGAGATGGGGAAGAGGCGCATTCAGCTGTCGCGGTCCCAACTCTACAACTCGTTGCCCCCGGACCTGCTGGAGCTTCCCGTGCCGCTGTTCGCTCGCCGCCTAAAACGACACCTGTCGGCTCAGCATGCTGCGCCCGACTGACTCTCACTAGCCGCTTCCCGGGCCCGTGTGTGATGTGTGATGTTTTTTATTTGACCTGTACTGAACTGCTGAGAGTGTTGTGTTGTTTATCCAACTGACATTCGTCCTTTGTTTTTATAATTCTGACGAGAGGTGGTAATAGCCACATGCTTGTGGATCACCTTAATAAACGTCTGTATCTGTATCTGTATCTGTATATCAAAAGTGAAGAGCAAAAATGTAAAAGCCATAGGCGTATTCAAGAGATTAAAATGGGAGATTTTGTAAAACAAAAATGTGATGTTCATGATTGTTTGGGACGGTATTATCGTCACACGTGGGCATTTGTGCTGTAATTTGTTAAAAGTAATATATTGCGCATAGGCATGTAAACAACATAGGGAGCATCATGCGCGTAACACTTCTATCATCCTATTAGTTAGAAGTTGGGTCTAATCTGAAAGAGGGTATCGTCTCCCATTTATTGTAGCATGAGTGCACCTCTTTAAAATATAAGTGTAATCCCTGCATTGTGTATGCATATTGCAGTACAAATGTTTCTGATGCATTTATTGCACTACAAGCTACGAAGGAAGCATGCGCCAAACAACCGCATTCGCAAAACGCTCACAAAAACAGGAGTCTGGCACTACCTCTGCAGGGCCGATTTTGTGTAATTACCCAATACGTGTAAGTCAATTACAGAAAAAGTCCAAAAAATTCAAATGCTAGCCACAATAGTTCATGAGCAGCAAGCGAAAAACGACCGGGGAGGGGGAGGCAGAATCTGCCCCGCAAGGAGTAATATTAACACACGACGATTTATGTCGGGTAGATTTGCATGGAATGGTTGGCTGTAACGGACAGCCGGACGACGTTATTACATCCACAGCCAAACATCCTAGCCAGCGGCCTCAGAAGCTTGTCACAGCACAACAGGAACTAGCTATAGCTGGTCATCCAAATCACTCAGCGGCAGCGGCAGAGCCTGTTGCCGATGTTGATTCAACAGATCCGCCGAAAGAAATGGCTCTGAAGTGCGAAACCAACAGCTGAGCTCGCCCAACTGTAGAAATGTTGATATCACACGACACTAAGCCGCTGCAGCTCGCCGGGACCTGACGAAGTGGACTGGAAACGGATTTATGCTGAGGCGGAAAAATACCGGGAACGAAACGCGGTCTTCAGCCTAGCGCAAATCCATTGTCACTGCAGTCCATGAGCTAATCAGACTCGATTAGCTTGTGCAAATTTGAATGATGCCAAATGATGCATAAATTTGGAGATAGTATTTTTGTAGGCGTGATATTTTACTTTTTCCTGTCAGCTCCCTATGCCCTTACGAAATCCTCTGACCAAAATAGCAAGCTCTATGGCTAGAATGGGTAGCAGCACGATGTCCCATAAATGCCAAGCCATCACTCATGCTTGCATGGCTTCCGCGTGTTCTTTTCGATGCTCATCCACCGTAAGCAGGACTTTGAATGAGTCACGAGTCTCGTCAGCAGACAATCGTAACCCTCTCCTAACTGTACGAATAGTTCCACAAATACAGCGGGCATGCACTCGTAACCCTCTCCTAACTGTACAAATAATTCCACAAACACAGCGGACACGGCCAGCTACGTACCATGCTCGGAATGTGAAACTCCTTTCAAGTTATTTGGTACAAATAGTCTAAGAACATCAATGCCAGCAATCATCAAATGACCAGATAAGCCATAAGCTTGTCACCAGGTCAACGGAGGATACCCTGCGGCATTAACTCCTTATCAGCATCAACGACCGGAAGTAATTCACAGCTATTGGAAGTGATAATTGCCAACCGGAAGTGGTTATTTCCGGTGGCACTGACCGGTGTCGTCGTCGGTGCGTTCTCGGCGCGTCGTCGGGTTGTGGCCGTCCATGGTGTTGCCGTTGTTTCCGATGCTGAGCTCGAAGTGGATGGGCTTCTCACCCAGCCTCCGCGGGATCATGGTGGCCTCCAGAATAGAAGCGAACAGAAAGAACTCCTCTGGCTTTCCCAGTTGACTCTGAAAAAGAGAATAAGAATATGCACAAAGTAAAACCAATGGTTTCGTTTCAATACATATTTTTCAAACATATTTAGATAGGTTATGTATAACTTGTGTCCAACTTATACCGAGGTTAGCTTAAAGCTTAAGCTATTTTAAGTATAGTTCTTATTTATAATCGTCAAGTCAGCCACGCATCGATGACAAATTAATCGTCAAATGTAGTTGCAGGTCGAAAATTGTAGTTTATGTTTCTTAAACTCAAGCACGATGCACAAGACAGATGAAACCACTGGATTCTCGGCGCGTAGACACGGATGATATACTGGTGGGTTGAACAAAGCCAGAATAAGCAGTTGTAAGTTACGCCCGCCTGAATTGGATGACGGTCATAAGTCGAGTCTACATGCATTTTAGAGTTCGGAGGGAGCGGGCTCCGATTCCCTCGAGACCGATCTAACTTGAATGAATTCAGCGTTCGATAGGAGCTGGACGGAATAGAAGCAATTCAGTTACCAACAGGGCTGAAGTGGCTCAGGTGATAGCCAAGAAACTTGGTAGCAAAGCAGCTAGGTCCAAGCTGCTAAGTTCAAGTTATTCGTCTCTACCCTTTGATATATGCACATACCGTCATTTGGTACTGAGGTCATTTGCATAATATATTTGTATCCACCTACTTGAGTAATGTATTTTAATTACGCCGTACAAGCAAGTGAGCTTCTGTCTTAGGCATAAGCAAAAATAGCTCACTGCACTTGTGCCGCTGCCATCACGCTAAAACAAGCTAGCCGCGACAAATAATGACTCTCCAAACAAATTCTAACCACAGTATCATCCCTCTACTAGATCCCTCGCCGGCGAACAATAACACTCTTAACAGCACCGTTTGCAGCCGATATAATACCGCCGGCCTCCCCATCACATCCCCCAAGGACCTGGCCGGCCGCGTCTGACCCTCTGACCTCTATCACCGCGGGCGCCGGCTCGACCTCGACTTCGGAGGGCGCCGGCTCCACCACGTCGGTGACGTCAGTCCGAACAGATACGAGCAGCTGAGCCCGGTAGCTGATACCCTCGCCTGGAAACAGCCGGCAAGAGGTCAGCTGGGAGAGGTCATCGGGGAGAGGTCACCGGGGAGAGGTCAGCTGGGAGAGGTCATCGGAGAGAGGTCATCGGGGAGAGGTCGGCGGGGAGAGGTCATCGGAGAGAGGTCATCGGGGAAAGGTCATCGGGGAGAGGTCATCGGGGAGAGGTCACCGGGGAGAGGTCAGCTGGGAGAGGTCATCGGAGAGAGGTCATCGGAGAGAGGTCATCGGGGAGAGGTCGGCGGGGAGAGGTCATCGGAGAGAGGTCATCGGGGAGAGGTCAGCGGGGAGAGGTCAGCGGGGAGAGACGCCTGACCTGTGACCTTACCGCAGACATAGACCTGGACACTGACACACAATAATTCAGTGGAGAGAAGGGTGGTCTGAAGAGGTCTCGACGTCTGGGGACAACGGAAACTGAAACTTCTGCAATGGCAGCAGTCGTCAAGTTTGGCGTTATCATATTCATATCAGGTCTATGCAATGTGTAATAATAACTTCGGCGTCATCCTGGACATCGCTGCCGGCTGCACTGACCTGAACGTTTACGCACGCCCCGTAGCCCAAGTGGACTTGAAGACAGTATTAGGCTGATACTGTCTGGACCTCAGTGCCAAGCAACAAGACGCTTTATGAGGCTGCTTACCTCAGCGTAGGGTTTTCATGAGGATAGCAAAGCCAACCCAGCTCCGTCCAAGCAGACGGATGAGGAGTTTACTCACTGCTGGTGTTCTGTGTGTGTTATGTACTTGTCACATTGTGATATCTAGTAAATATTGATTAATTGAATTATTGATTGATTGATATGCATCCATCATCTCCCGGAATGCTCGTTATTCGAACCCCATTGTTATCGATGATAATGGTGTCTTTATATCAGCTATCAGCTCAGCCTCTCCCACAGAGAGTCCGGCATCAATGTGTGATACCAGTCGCGAATAGGACGGGTGTTGTCGCACTTCTCAGAAATTCTGGCCACGAACTGTACTATTGCAAGTCTACGAAAATTAATTCAGCGATACCTGGAGACCACCAGATGCTGTAGACGCTGCCAATGCAATAAGTCGAGGACAGTACCACCAATACGAAGTGGAAGTATCGCAGATCGTGTTGCGGGTAGTTAGGTGCAGACCAGCGAGCAAAAGGCGTCTATGTATTGGCCGGGCAGAGTCGGACTGGCGGTGGTATTTTCTGACGGGTATGTATTGGCCGGGCAGAGTCGGACTGACGGTGGTATTTTCTGACGGGGGAATAGCCAACAGGCGGAAACCTAGGATGATGAAATGGGAAGTGGAAACGAGAAAAGAAAAGGAGAAAGAAGAATGCTTATCAATCGCATAGTGTGTTTTTGGAATGAATAAATCCCTTAAAGGGAGTGTGCCTACTCTTTTGAAATGTCAAATATATTTGTATTACGGTAAGAGCTATTGCTTTTTGGGGATATTGGTTACGGCTATTCACGTCTGGAGCCCTAAGTTGAAATTTTTCACTTATTTCTGTTTTTGGCAATTTCTTTTGTTTCAAAACGTCATAAACGATCGTCATATAAACAAGTAGCGAAATTGTTACCGTATAATTGGCGCACTAAAGACGATAAGACAAACCTTTAGATGAGCGATGTAATGGTTTGTTTACAGTGATCAAGGATCTGTTCAGAGGCAGCTGTTTATCAGTGCTCACGATGAGTTTGTTTTTCTAATTGGCCAGAGCTAACAATATATGCTTAGCGCAGCGTTGTAATTTTAAGAAGCAGATGCTTCTGAAGCCGAAAGGCTCTCTGGCGACCATGCAATAATTAAATACTTTCCAGTATGTGAATTGGCGACAGTTTTTGAAATAGTCTCCAAGCCACATACTAAAGTGAATATGGGAAATGAAGCATATGGTAAATTCAGAAAAATATGTTCTACAGACTAGTGTCAACAACTTCACATGACCAATGTGAGTAGGCACACTCCCTTTAAAAAATGGTAAGGGGCAAAATACTTTGGTAAGCTGTTCGGGAATCAAATTTTACCACAGTAATTATAAATAGATGTCTTAGTGCAGCATTCTAAAAAAATACAAATTACAAGAAACTTACAATATACCAAGCGTGTAAACAAGGTGCTTAACTTAACTACCAATGCTTAACTGGTATAGGGGCACTTAATATGTGCATTTAGTCTATGCAACAAATCCGTAACGCAACACCATAATCTGAACCGAAATTGATTTACTCTGCAATAACTCCAGCGGAAATGACGTAGTTTGGTGCAGAATACAGCATGTCTCCGAGCATCTAATCCGCGACTGTCTGACTTGCTCAATCGGCTACGCCAAAATAGATCCTAGTTCATCAGGCCTTGGACTTCTTGCCACCACCTGCGAAGTGCAAGTCCTGCTATATTGGTTGTTCATGCACACACCAATGTCTGCCGAGATGACTCCGATAACAAGTAACAAGATGTTAGAGTGCAATTATCTGCGCCAAGCAGTGCAGTCACGCGTGTCAAGTACGAGCTGTTGACCAAAATAGCTTTAAGGCACGCTCTGTGTGGGAACACAACACCTTTGACACGTGCCCGCATTGTAAATGGTCATTCTTCCTCGTCCACTGATGTCCGATACCTGGAAACCTCCTGATGCTCTCGCCCACTCGCTGTCTTTCCTTCTGTCGCATTTGTATGGACAGCAGATACAAATATATCAAACAAGGATTCCAAAACGATAAATATACGTTTGCGTTGAAGCACAGAAATTCCTGCCACGCTTACCTAATATAAGACGCACGCCGCAGTTTCGACGCGACTGTATCTGGAGATAGGACGTCACGTTTCTGACAATGTTGGCGCGGGAGCGACGTCTCCAAACCGCGCGCACGGTCACGGCGTCAGTATTGATGAGCTCTACTGGTGGGATTTACTGGGGCGGCTCAGACCCGGAAACTCCAGCGAGACAGCTATCCGAGCCAATAGCCATACTGATGACGTTTAATCACGTCTGAGGACGAAATCCGCTCGCGCTGTCACCAGCACCACGGAGACCGCGGTTGTCGGGCTTCATCGTATCGGCGCCCCAATGCCGCCCGCAGTGTTATTTACGAGTCAGAGAACTTCAGCGTCCATCTGTATGATTCAGTAAGTGGAGACAAGCACTTGTAGCATAAGACTCAATTAAGGCAAGTCCCCTAACACGCAACCAACAACGGCACAACACTAACTACGTCGAGTCACATGGTGCAAGAACGTTCTGTAAGAAAGCTTTCAACGAAAATGAATCACCACGTCGCGGCGGCTTGATTGACCCCCCCCACCCCCCTCCTCCGGACGGCCTCTGCCTCCGCTCTGAATGCTCCTCTGATCCGCCGTGCCATTCAATCAGTCCAACCGGGACGGAAGCCTGAAAGTCCACCGTCTGATCACCTCCCAGAGACGGACCAAGAACTCTTTCGAGTCAGAAGAACGCTGGCGCCCCAGATAAGCCAGGGTCTGCGCGGCTCAGGGTCTTTCTCGGACACTGGTTAGTCCCGCTGAGATTGCCTTTCAATCAGGGCGGCGGCGAAGCGGGAAAGCGACTGACGGCCACGCTGTGGACGTCAGCGCAAAAAGTCATTCTGGACATGACAGGGCAGACAAACGAAACTCAGAACTGAATGTGACGGAAGTCGTTATAGTGTGATTGGATTGGCATGCCTCTGGTGGCTTATTATCTATATATGAAATAATTTGGCCAAAACGTGGGCCACTGATAGTAAAGAAAACACGTTAAGAAAACATGTAGTATATGTTTTAATGCGAAACATAAGAGTTGACGGAATGCAAAACAAGATATGTCGCTATTTGAAATTAAAGTTTGCCTCACCTAGACCGTTGTTGAGTGGCGAATGCTCATCGAAACCCGGAAACATGTAATCTCGTGTTGATCCATACATGTGAATGTAGGCGGGGCCAAATGTCGGCAGGAATCCTGAAACAGAAACAATTAACAAACGAAAGTGGTTAACTCTCACATTACTATAACGAGAACTTCAACAGACCGAAGAAGATTGAAACATTTACAGGTTGCATGTTTCTGGCTAGTAGTGTTAACAGTTGAGCGAATTACACCACCGGTTTTAGCAATCACTTTAAATTAAATGCAAAGACCATCCATTTGTCAAACTTTGACCGCATACACTGGCCGATCCAGGGGGCATCAGGGGCAAATGTCCCCCGCAGGAATCTGGTGGGGCATTCAACACAAGTATGCCCCCGCGAGTTCCTTGCTGAACATGAAAAACAATTATCTTAGAAGAATAATGGGAAACTTTTTACAAATCGGGAAAGATAACAATTTATCTAAAAAATAGCCTTAGCAACAGTCAAAATCCTGCCATTCACAGTAAAAAAATGACAAAATGTCGCACCGCTTCGCAGTCTTACACAATTTTTGCAATTGCTTATACAAATTAAGAAAATGGATAAAGGAACTCCATTAAAGGGACACTGCCACCTTCCAAAAAGTTCTCAAATGTACGCCGTTTGTGGTGCAAAAAAATGAAGTAATTGCTGCTGAACACGATTATGACATTTGTTTCTCACGAACAGTGCTCAATTTCATACAAAACAGTTTTAATATTTGGGCTGATGACGTTCATATGAAGAATTTTTTGAAAAAAGAAAACCTTCACGATGTTATAAGTAGGACTAGTGTATGGCTAATGTATGGCCAAAGGTAAAAACAAGTCGACTGAATCAAACATTTAGCAAAAGAGAGGACTACGACATCGGCTCACGGCCACCATCAAATACATTGGCGGGCTTGCGATGTTTAACAGATTGCAAAAATAAACTCGAATTTCTCTGTTGATTCGACCTTCAGTGGTTGTTTAACTTATACCATACATAATTTCAATGCCAAGCACGCAGATGGCTATCCAATCAAAATCTTATGTTAAAGGAATGTTTCACTTCTCTGAAAGTTTTCAAATGTACGCCGCTTGTGGTGCAAAATATGAAGTAATTGGCTGCCGAACACGATTCTGGACATTTGTTTCTCACAAACATGCTCCAATTTCATGAAAACTAAGTTTTAGTATTTGAGCTGATGAGTCATATGAGGAATTTTTGGAAATATAAAAAACCTGCACGATGCATATATATGACCAGTGTATGGCAATGTTAACCAAATGAAAACAAGTCTACTTCATCAACATTTTGATAAAAAGGGATACGACATCGGCTTAAGAGGCTACCCTAATACACTAGCCTTATATTTTGCAGATGCAAAAACCCAAACTCCAAATTTACTTTTCGATTAGACCTCTGTGGTGTTTTAACTCTTCTTACAATATTAATTTCAATGGAAATCCAACAACTTGGCCATCTCAACTCAAATCTTATGTTAATGTGAAACATTCCCTTTAAGGTGGGACAGTCCCTTTAAATACAGGCAGAAAAAAATTGCACATTTTTCGTCATTTCAGCAGAAATGACGAAAAGAAAACTCAAGAAGTCTCGGTGAAGCCTCTGCGAGTTGGTATGATATAAATGTTATTGTTACTTACATATGTGTATGCTACGGAATATCGCTAGTGTGAGATCTTTTCTCTTCGATTTTGTCTTCTTAAAAAGTGAGTTTAAAAAAATACATAAAAAATAATTGTTTCCGAAAAAGTGCCGTTTTTTTAGCTTAAATACAAAAGTAAGTTAACTAGCCTAGATCAGAGGAGGGAAAAATGTGGTACCTTTTTACCACAAAAAGATATCCCCCCCCCCCACGGAGAGAGTCTGGATTCGCCAGTGACGGCATATCACCGATACTTAAAACCAGCCGTCTCAGGGAGATCAGTTTTCTCACCTCGCTCTCCGTCGTTGCTGATCGTGTTGAGATCGAGGAAGTGCGTTCCTATCAGAGTGTCGTTCACAGTGTCCATATCCTTCAGCTGAATCTTGATCCTCTGACAGAGCGGCGGAAACATCTCCGCGAAGACGACCTGCTGGTTCCAGTGCGGCGAGTAGCAGCTCTTCTTCACCGATGTCCTGCCCTGAAACGCGGATGTCCACGGTGAATGTCGAATGACGATTGCGTTCGGTTCTGCCCAGGCGTCTTTGGTCCTTGTCGTTGGTTTTGTGGTTTTTCGCAGGTAGGCTGCACCGTATGACAAATGTGTAATGCGGTACAGGCTACCCACCCAGAAGACGACGGTGCGCGGCGGCGGCGGGGTGGTGGAAAAGAGTGGCAAGCGTGGGAAGAAATGTCGAAAGAGGGGATGTTTTTTTAATCATCACATGTCGCCGACTTGAGAATGTCTGTATACATTTCCCAACTGTTTCCAGAGCCTCCACG
>VOPJ01007778.1:0-24891 GCA_014673585.1 Semibalanus balanoides
CAAGAACAAGAAGAAGAAGCTGAAGAAGAAGGCGAAGCGGCAGGCGAAGCGACTGGAGCAGATGGCTGAGCTGACGGAGCAGTGGGAGAGGGAGCACGCCGAGGCCGGAGCTGCTGGAGCTGATGCTGGAGTCGCTGCCGCCGCCGACACAGACGCGCCCGCAGCGCCACAGAACGGCTCTGTGACGGAGAATGGCGGCAGTGGTGGCAGCGGGGGTGACCGGGCCGCGACCGAGCCGACCCCGGTGGTAACGACCAACGGGGACGGCGTGGCGGGATCTGAAGCGTCAACCACACCAGCAGCACCGACCCCTGCGGCAACGACCAACGGAGACGGCGCGGCGGGACCTGAAGCGTCAACCGCACCGGCCGTGCCGACCCCTGTGGCAACGACCAACGGAGACGGCGCGGCGGGACCTGAAGCGTCAACCACACCGGCTGCGCCGGCTCCGCTGCAGAACGGGGGTTCACCACAGCCAGCGGCGGCGGTGGAGGAGGCACCACGGTCGAATGGGGACGAGGCGTTACCTCCGGCTGCAGAGCGAGAGGAGTCCGAGGCTGACGAGGACAGAGCGGTGGAGCGGAGAGGGAGGGACGCCAACCACCGCCGGCGGCCGGAGGATGAGCCACACGACCCCCGGGATAGAGTAGATCCCAGCGCTGAGGCGGTCAAAACAGGTCAGTACAGCAGCCTGCTGGAATCAAGGTGAAATGGGGAAGTCACTTGCGATGGTGTGACCAGTGCGCATAATTTTTGATAAAGTTGTTGGAATTTTTGTTTACAACAGCAGCTAGTATGTATATCCTCAACTCGTTCTTTTGTAATTAGTTAGTGCTCTTTCTGCTGCACTTGTACCCTAGAGTTGTCAGCAACGCCCATCCCTTGTCCTCTCGGCACGTCCTGAATATGACCCCCAACGCACGCACGCACTCTCGCTCAGCAGTGAACCACCAGAGATTTGCAGCCTCCCGCTCTAGCCTGACCCGCCCTGACGTGACCCTCGACCCACAGCGAACCGTCAGAGCCTGGCCAACATGGAGGTGGGCATGGTGGAGCACTCTGGGACGGGCGAGACAGTCACGCTGCCGTACGACCTGGAGCTGACGGCGGCCGCGGCAGCGGCGGCGGCGGCGACAGAACAGGACAGAGAGGATGCGACAGACTCGCAACAGAAGCGAGAGGCGGAGCAAGGCTCGGAACCCGTCGTACAAACGGCCGAGGCTGACGGTTAGTGGACGGGAGGGAAGGGGACGGTGGGTGTCGCTGGGGTCAGATGGTCGGTATGTTGGCCGGGCTTTGTATGTGTTCGGTGTTGTTCAACTGGCCTGTGCCGGTAGAGAAAATCCGTCTGTATCCGCGTCTTACCTGGCCAGCCTGGCTTGATCATTATCGCGGGACTGACTGAGTTCCCGGACATGCTAGCCGACCTGTGTCGTACTGTCCTTCGTTGCCGTCGGCCCTGGCTCCCGTCTCCGATCTCCCGTCCTGTCCCCGTCCTGTCCCCGTCCTGTCCCCGTCCTGTCCCCGTCCTGTCCCCGTCTGTCCTCTGTCCGTCCTGTTCGTCTGTCCCGTCCTGTCCGTCCTGTCCCGTCTGTCCCCATTTCTTGTCCCCATCTTGGTCCATCTGTCCATTTGTTCCGCGTCGTCCATCCTGTCGCCGTCCTGTCATCTGTCGTCTGTCCGTCTGTCCGTTTGTTCCCGTTTGTTCCCGTTTGTCCCCGTCCTGTCCCCGTCCTGTCCCCGTCCTGTCCCCGTCCCGTCCTGAGCCTCCCTCTGCCCTCCACCCGGCAGTGTCGGCCGCCGCCGCAGCCCCGGCGGCCCCGGCCCCGGCGGCGGGTGTCTCCCTCTCCGACTCTACACTCCTACAGTCAGCGGTGCTCCGCCCTCTTCAGCCGCTCGACACGTGTGAAGACGGTGGGCAGCTGGGCAGCGATAACCACGAGCTCGACGCCGACAGCGACGGCTGGGTCGATGTGGATGAAGGTCGGCGGAGAGGCTGTGATAGATCTGACGGACAGGGAGGGGTGTGACGGATAGGGAGGGTGTGTCTGGGGTGTGACGGGCAGGGAGGGGTGTATCTGGGGTGTGACGAGCAGGGAGGGGTTTGTCTGGGGTGTGACGGACAGGGAGGGGTGTGTCGGGTGTGACGGGCAGGGAGGGGTGTTGAACGGGCAGGGAGGGTGTGTCGAGGTCTGGAGGAAGGGGAGGGACGTGTCTGGAGGGGGAGGGGTGTGTCTGGAGTTGAGCCGACGGGCAGAGCGTGGAGAGCTGGTCGTGTGTTTGGAGAAGAGTTGCATAATTCTGGTCCCAGCGTCCCAGCGCTGGGACCAGAACTGGTCACGGCCGTGACTGAAGCTGTGACTGGCCAGGCTAGCGCAATAGGGTTAGCATTGCAGTACTGTGACTAAAGCTGTGACTTACCATCTCATTCCGTGGCCGTGGCCTAGGCTGTGACCAAATATTTTGGATTGTCTGCACCTTTAGTTTGGATATCCGACTGCGGGCTGATTAAAGTGGTGGGATACCAAGGAATTGCGGATGGTTGGTGGTTAGTTCGCGGTCAGTTGGGTGAACAGCTCTTTAAGTGAATCATTCGAAGTTTATTCCCTGCTTACTGTGAGGTGTTGTTTATTTTCACGTTATTTCATTGCGAATTACGACCATCTTCCATCGCATATAAAATTAAGCGTGCGTGTACTGAGCAGTCGCGTCTAGGTAATGGCAGCCACCAGAACCACGTCAAATGGCGTGGTTGTCTTTTCCAATATCATAAAATCACTGGTCTGGTCGGATCCCCAACAGTCTGTATTTGTTAACGTGTGGATCTGAACAAGACCTGTACCTGGTTTTTCCACTGACCCTTGTCCACTTGGGCGGCTTACCAGACCCATCTGATGACCGTATGTTGTTCTGTCAGAGGACTTGGAGGACCCGGAGCTTCCCCCGGTGCCCGTTCCTACTCCCACTCCTACTCCCCGCTCCGTGGGACAGTGGGACGGACCGCCCGGCTCGCCCGGCGAGGTGCTGGTCGTCGTAGAAGGTACGCCTGCCGCCTGCATTGATACGCATTGCACAATGCACATGTGTGCACTGTGCTGCGACTCTTGTGTTCTGTGAGATATTGATTATCGCCGGAGCTATTCCCAGTTTTTGTCAAATGTGCGCGGACCATTGTGATCATGACATCGATTCTGAGAGTATCACAGTAGCAATATGCACGCCATTCGGAGCTACATACCGGATAGAAGCGGCTCAGGCCGTTGATTGGTGTTCTAACGAGTCGGCTCTGATGGGTAATGATTATTACTCTTATGGTCCTCGCCACCATTGTGTCTGCTAACCGCCGCAGTCTGCAGCCGACTGGCTGTTAAACACGCTGTTCCCTTACCTCTGTAGCCTCCTTACTCTCTTTACCTCTTACCTCTTACCTCTGTACCTCTGTACCTCTGTACCTCTGTACCTCTGTACCTCTGTACCTCTGTCCCGCTGTCCCGCTGTACCTCTACCTATGCACTGCTGTACCTCTGTACCGCCCATAACACCGTCGCTCTGTGCCGTCCTGCAGATGACGCCGAGGTACCGCCGACCGGCGCGCCTCCTGCCAAGAGGCCCGACCCCGTACATGAGGTGTGCGACATGAAGGTGAAGATCGCCGACCTGGGCAACGCCTGCTGGACGGTGAGTAGGGACTCGACCGCAGACGCTCTGTACTGGAGCGCGTCTGCGGTGGCTGGGCGGGCACGGTGAGGTGGGATGCCGGGTCCGCCAGTGTTGATGCACGCTATGTGAAGAGAGAGGGGGTCAAATGAGACTGTATTATGGGATGGGGGAATGGGATGATGTGAGACTGAACGGCGGTTTCAACTTTCAGCTTAGGTGTTTCTGGTTTGTATATACAATTTGTATAGGGCTGCTGTTGGTAAAAACTAAAAGGATTGATTTTGCAGAACTTGATATGACAGTCGCTGTTACGTTAGTCGCTGTGCTACCATGCGTAGCCATTGCTTGACGTTCGTCATGCCTGCCTTCACAGCACCACCACTTCACGGAGGACATCCAGACGCGGCAGTACCGCTGTCTGGAGGTGCTGCTGGGGGCGGGGTACGGCCCGCCGGCCGACATCTGGTCCACCGCCTGCATGGCGTTCGAGCTGGCAACGGGAGACTATCTGTTCGAGCCTCACACAGGCAACAACTACAGCCGCGACGAGGACCACATCGCGCACATCATCGAACTCATGGGAGACATGCCCAAGAGGATCATGTTTAACGGCAAATACTCGCGAGACTTCTTTAACAAGAAGGGTAAGGGTAAGAGCAGGTCGACTTTCACATGCTCATTTTGTCGTTTTCTGTGATTGTCGGCTTCGGTACGTTTGCTCTAGTCGCCGAGCATTGTGGACCTGTATATGTTTACTGTGGTCGCTGTCATCAGTGACACAGCGAGTAGTCCGCTCAAAAGGATTGCAATGTTCACGGAGAACTACGTCCATCTGGCTCTCGCTCAGCGCCAGCAAGCGGCGGCCTATCCACGAGTCTCACGAGCCTCACGACACACAATGTGACCCCTGGCGGTTCGCGCAATCATTGAGGTCTCGCAGCTGCGTCCTAAAGCCGTGTTTTCTTCATGTTTCGCCCCCGACTTTGTGTGTCTGTCTGCCCCTCTGACTCTGTATGTCTGCTGTCCCGCAGGCGAGCTGCGTCACATCACCAAACTGAAGCCGTGGGCGCTGCACGAGGTCCTCATGGAGAAATACGAGTGGCCCGAGGCGGAGGCGCGCGCGTTCGCCGCCTTCCTGCTGCCCATGCTGCACTTCGACCCTGAGCAGCGGGCCACCGCCGCCGTCTGTCTGCAACACCCGTGGTTCGATTCGTTGTGACGCGCGGGTCCACATTCGTCGGAGTCGCCCGGCCGGCCGATATTTTTGTACGCCGAGCACGACGAGCAGCAGCCGCCGTCCGCTCGAGAAGTCCGCTGTGCGGTACCGAGCGTGACGTGAGCCGCGGTGGCGCGTGTGGCGCAGCGGCGACAGTGGCGCACCAGCGTCTGAGTGGATCGGCGTCTGAGTGTCGCGCATCTGTGCAGCGAAGCGGCGTTAGCGGCGCACTTGTCCGGCGTAGCGGCACCTCGGCGGGACGGCAGCGGTGTCGGCGGACGTCGCGTCACCCGGGTCGGCTCGGTTGTGAGGGGTGGTCCCGGCAGAGAGACCCTGTTACATTCATCCCGGCGACGGTGGGGCGCCCTCTGTGAGACGTGTCAGGCGCCGGGATCGTGCCGGGAACGCTGGCGGCGGCGCGGTGGCTCTCCTCAGTGGTATGGGTTGTGTCGAGCTGTCGGAGCTCGTGCGGGCGCTGCGCTGCGCGGGTGCCCCGGTGAGGACCGGCCGGGGGCGACGCGGACCCTGGCCGCCTCCACTACTGCCTCACACCTCAGCTGTTGCATGACTTGGCGGTGGAACTGGACGGTGTCCCGCGCTGGTCGGCAGAGAAGCTGGCACGACGGGGCCTGGACACAAATGACTAAACCACCCGCTACTGCACAATCCCTGGAAAGGAATTCATGCTATGAAAACGCGTAAAAGGTTGTTTCGGGCATGCGGTTCTCGGAGGTTTTCAGTGAAATGCCTTTCGTATGTTTTCTCATAGCATAGATTTGCATGTTTCCAGCACCTGATGAGCGGTTTCTGTCATTTGTCGTTGTTTTCGCCTCGGTTCTAGATGGTGTCGGCCGGCGGCTGCCAACCCTGGCTGTTCTCTGTAGGACATGCCATGTTCGGCGCGGTTCACCGTAGACCGGGCCTTGTTCTCCCTCCCTTTGTCGCTGGTTCACGTTCTGTTTAGTTGCTGCTTGATGGATCCGAATCGGTAGTTAATATAGGTTTCGATTACAAATGTGCGTTTTTGAAGGAATGGTCACGGGAACAAGGTGGTGTGTGGTAAGTGATTACTCCGAATGTTGTACCGGTACAGCATTTATACAAATATGAGCCGCAACAAGTGTCCATTTCACGATTCACAAGTGATACGATTTTAACGGGCATCCCTCTAAACACCCAACATCCTACAAGCTCTGCCTACCGCCATCGACATAGATAGACATTTATATTATTATTGATCAACATTCTTCAGCTGTAGGGCCCGTGTAGTTTTTTGCAGTCCTCTGCTACAATAAAACATGTGGATAATCAGCACTTGCTGGCAGGCTCTAAAGTCTGAACCATCTACCTCGCACCAATGGCGGTTGTCGAGCAAATCTGCTGAGTTGATCACGTGAAAATAGTCTGCGCGAAAATGAAATGTCTTCAGCTGTCAAGGTTATAATTGCTTCAAAATTGCCTTTCAAATGAGAGGAAATTTTGAGTTTTGACCCATCTATCAAGTGTCAAACCGTCTGAATGAGCTCGCAAGTCGAAAGCTGGTGGGTAGTGGGTACTGGAGAAAAGACACTGCACCGAATTTAGCGACGGTGACTTAAAAGACTCCGGTGCCTTTGCGACAAAATAAGCGCAAGCTGTTTTTGCAGTGGCCACAGCCCTATAGAGTTCAGTGCCACAGCCACAGCCACACGGCACAGCGCTTTTGAAGTGCGTAACTTGAACTAGCTGGCAAGATAAAACACTCATTCTTTTGAAAAAAGAAATGGTTGGTATATTTATATCGTTTTGGGTATATTGATGTGTTGGCTGGCGAAGAACGTCTTTTGGATCAGACGACAATGTGTTGCACCTAGTCCTACCTACACAAAAGGGTCGCCACCTTCCGAAAGTTGGGGGGACGGATCACGATCACGGAGGTATTTTGACGAGTCGAGACTGGTATCATTCAACTTTGGAATGGCTAATTTTAGCACATTCTGGAATCTCAACGATTCAATCATTTTTTTGGTTAATCCAGATTCCTTTTGAGGATTCATTAGGCCTGACTTATAATATATACCTATGTCCCAGTGATCCACAACTACTGGAAGAAATGGTACACAGACAATAATGAATGGTTACCCTCTGGATTGCTGATGCAATTTATATAGACACTTAGAAGGTGTTTGACCCTGTTCAGCATGTCCTATTGTTTGAGAAAATAGAATTAGAAGAGGATGGTATTGGCAGGAAGATTCTCATAGGTGTAGGGACGAGGGGCTGCAAGCGGCGCGGAGCCATGGCCCCCTCTTTGCCTTCTGTCTATTTTATGTGCTAAAATCAGCAATTTTCCTTAATTATACAAATTAAATAGCGCAGCAGATTCACGAAGATGAAAGAAGCTCAGATATCCATAAAAGTATTGTGCTAGGGGGATTGGGTTCCCCCAAGACAAGATCAAAGTTGTGCTGGCCCCCTCACTTGCTGTCACATTCCTAAGCTCCTGAAGGCTCTAGAATTGATGGTCTTTTTTGTCAGGAAGATCTCTGCAGGTTTTGGTAGAATGAGCAAGATCTGTTCTGCTGTGATAAGTGGGGTTCTTCATGGATCAGTACTGGGCAGTGGGCAGTAGCACAGCCAGACCTTCAGGAAGGGGGCAATCCAGTAATGGGGAAAATCAGAAAGGGGGAAAATCCAGCAATCCCCTAAAAATATATTCCTGGATATGAAAAACTCTGCAGATTTTGCCCACTATATTTTGAGAGGGCCCCCCTTTTAACAATTGTATGTGTTAACTTATGTTTTTTAACAGACTCTAATGGGCCTCTTGGCAGACTTGACAGACCCCTGAACAGACTCAATGGGCGCCTGGACATGCTTGAGAAGTCCCTGACAGGTTTTTGGGGCACTTAGTATGGTCAATGGGTCAATGGGACCTCATAGGGCATGCCTATGAGGTCCCCATGGGCTAGCTTCAAAAGCCCTAAATTGTCTCAGAGGGCCCTTGGCATGCAACAGAGTGACCCCTTGCCTGGTTCAAAGACTCTCTGTGGCTTAAAAAACTAATGCAAATGGTATCTCTGGCCAGTCTCTGTGAAGCCCCCCCCTCCCCCCCCCTGCGTACTCGTAAGGGGGAATCCCCGCTCCCCCTGGCTGCGCTACTGGTACTGGGCCCACTGCTGTGCTTGCTGTACATAGATGACATGCCATATCATATCAAAACATATTTTTAGGCTACTGATAAATTTCGACAGAACCCTCAAATTTTACAAACGTCACAACAGCAGCTACAAAAACCTCCCGCCTGTGTAAAATACCTGTGTAAAATCCAGGGCTCAGTCGGGAGAGCCCTGGGTTTACGATCTGACTCGACCTGGCAAGGTGGGTTCGAGCCGCTTCAGCGCTCGCTATTTGCTCCTGGTGGGGATGACCTGCGGTCAGTGGCAGCGGCCACATGCAATGTCAGATGAAGCCAGCGAGGCGTGCGGACCATCCTGAGTCATAACGGGACGTTTAACTAAATTCTACCGGTGACTGGAATTGCGCGATCGGATGCTGGGGTCAGGACCCGCGCAACAAGCTTAGCTTTGTGTGGTTCGTGATATCGGAATCCATGCCAATTGCCATCATAATATTCTGACTGAATTTGCAATACAAATATTAGATATTCCTCAGGAGTCTTTGGTATTTTGAACAGAATGTCAGATGTCATATCTTCGTTTTATTTTTAAGTTTCCGATAGGGTTCATCTTGAGTTCACGATACTTACTGCATCTGGGGACCACAATGTCGAAAAGGGCTAATTTAAAATAATTATTGTAAAAGGTTGTGAAGTTCATGGTCTGTGATTGAGACCATTTCAACCAGAATACACTTGGCGAAAATGGACCTCACCATACAATGGAAGGTGATGTTTTGTGGTGCAAAGGAAACAAGGTGATGCTTTGTGCCCGACTAGCCTAGCCATTAACAGAAAGTAACTTATTGTCATTATTTTCAGCTGCTGCGGTCGCAGCCGTTACGACTGGCTCGCTACCCGCGGCGATACTGTCGCCTGCAGTCAGTGCACCAGCCTCCACCACAGATGTCGCTACCGTGCTGGTACAGCCGACTTCCACAGCTGACGTCATACTGCGTCGAGCTCACTCTGAGAAGACTGTGTTCTACAGTACCCGCCGAACCAATCAAAGCCAAACGAGGCAAGAAGTCAGAGGCGAAGAGCAAAAAACAGACACCGTCCAGTGACGCTTCATCAGTGGAAGGAGAGGAGGCTCCGGGGAAGAAGAAGAAGAAAGTAAAGACCGGGGGTAAGAAGACGCTGGCCCAGATACTGGCTGATCACGTGGCCCAGGAGCCGGCTCCGGTGCAGGAGCTGCTGCACCAGTATCGTGTGCAACTGAACCGACGAAAAACTGATCCAGAGAGGTTATATATCATCAACGAGTCCATTGCTGGTGAGAAGCTCGGATTGTGTCTGGTGGGGAGGGTTACAGAATCAGGGTTTGTATGATGTTCATGTTCATGAATCAGCTGGACAGTGATCATTACCAAAAGGATATATGGAACGCATTCTTGGCAATGCAGTATGCAGTGGATAACGAAGGTAATAGTCACTCTCGTGATGTAGCGTTCACTAGTTGTTGGCCTTATTTCTATGTGAATGTTTGTTGAGTCTTCTGATATTCATTCACAATCTCTTGACGAGGTTAACCATATAATCTGCGTCACTTACTGGGTGCTGTTGCACCGGTGCCGCAAATCTGCTGCGGTCGCTGCGGTCGCTGCGGCCAGCGGCGTGGGGGTAGAGGGACGGTGGGGATGGGTAGTAGTATGACGTCACACGGCTGCGGTCGCCAGCGATTCTGCGGCCGGGGAAAGTCAGCCGCAACGGACGCGCAGAGGCCGCGGCCTGCAGAGCAATTTCGGAGCCGAGGCAGCTTGTGTTCATCGGCGCGCACCTCTTCGTAGTGGTGACGTATGGAGCAGTGGGGCGAGCTATCTCTGCGGCTGTGCCGAGCGACCGCAGCGACCGCAGGCGACCGGCAGGCACCCGTGAAAGCACTACTGATTCAAGTGTCTGGGCTATATATAATCCATTGTACTTCTGGAGACACTGTTGTCTTCGATTACACTTGAAATGACGATACAGCAGGTTGGCTGCTGCCTCTGACACTGACCTGTGTGTATCTGTACCGCTTGCTCAGACAGTGTGGTGCAGCACATCGCTGGTCAGCATCTGGACGTGCCGCACCTGGAGATGAGTCCCGGACCGGGGGTGCTGACCCGCCGTCTTCTGGAGGCCGGAGTACAGCGTGTCATCGGGTTCGAGCCGTCACCAGTGTTCCAGCCCTGCGTTACGGTGAGCCCGGGGAGGTCACTAGAGCCGTAACAATGCAATACAACGAAAGCCGCTGTCTGTACTGGAGCTGGCATTGTGGGTGACATCCCGCAAACCACGCGTAGTGTTAGAGTTGAGTGCAGTCAGGCTCATTGTTTGCTGATACATTGGTTACGGAATGCATCGCTTTATATGGGCGGCAAGTAACATTGGTAGTTGTGGCGCCTGCAAGACCCAGTCATCATCATCGGCATCATCATGCATTGCTAATCATGCACCCAGGCACGGGGCCTGGGATGCTGCCTGGTGCCTTTCTGCCCAGTTCCTAATTACTGTACTTTTGACCAGATTTGGCTGACCTGATGACGACCCCCAGCGCTACCTTCCGGCCTGCCTCTGCTACTCCTGGCGCGTGGTGTGTTCCCCGTCTCCCCGTGATCAGGACAGCGCTGGTAACTCTAACCTCCTCCCTGTCCTCTCCGACAGTCTCTCTCAGAGCAGACGGACGGCGCGGTCCCCCGTCTCCCCGTGATCAGGACAGCGGCTGGTTAACTGCTATAAAACTCCTCCCCCTGTCCTCTCCGCAGTCTCTCTCAGAGCGACGGACGGCGCGCGCCCCGTCTTCCCCGTGATTCAGGACAGCGTGTAACTCTAACCTCTCCCCTGTCCCTCTCCGCAGTCTCTCTCAGAGTAGACGGCGCCGGTCCCCCGTCTCCCTGATCAGGACAGCCGCTGTAACTCTAACTCCTCCCCGGTCCTTCTCCGGCAGTCTCTTAGAGCAGACGACGCCGGATCCCCCGTCTCGTGATCAGGACAGCGCTGGACTCTAACCTCCTCCCTGTCCCTCCCGCAGTCTTCTCAGACAACGGACGCGCCGGTCCCCTCTTCCCCGATCGACGCGCTGTAACTCAACCTCCTCCCTGACCTCTCCGGCAGTCTCTCTCGAGCAGACGGACCGGCCGGTCCCCGTCTCCCGTGATCAGGACAAAGCGTCGGTAACTCTAACCTCCTCCCCTGTCCTCTTCCGCAGTCTCTCTTCGGAGCAGAGCGGACGGCGCGGTCCCCCGTCTCCCGTGATTCAGACAGCGCTGAGTAACTCTACCTCCGTCCCCTGTCCCCCGCAGATCTCTCTCGGAGCAGAGGACGGTCGCGGTCCCCGTCCTCCCGTGACCTAGGACAGCGCTGGTAACTCTAACCTCCTCCCCTGTCCTCTCCGGCAGTCTCTCTCAGGAGCAGACGGACGGCG
Source organism: Semibalanus balanoides (assembly GCA_014673585.1). Lineage (NCBI taxonomy): Eukaryota > Metazoa > Arthropoda > Thecostraca > Balanomorpha > Balanidae > Semibalanus > Semibalanus balanoides. The sequence continues at coordinate 11,440 of VOPJ01007778.1, forward strand.
CGGTCGGCACCTCACGCCGCTCAACCTGCTGCAGCTCTCCAAGTTCTACGGCGCTGAGACGCACGGTGACGAGACGCGCGTGAAGCAGGCGGTGGAGGGACTCACCCGCCGAGAGTGGAGCGATGGTATGTGGCGGGTACTGTCTGTCCATCTCGCCCCGGTCACAGACAGGGCCACAGGACATATATAGGCCACTTTGTAGAGTCCCTGGCCAGACCCTGGCAATGCCTCGTTCCGGGAATTTGAGTATTCTGCTGCCCTTCTGTGTGTACAGCGCCGTTTCAGCGCTTCGTGACCATAAACGCTGGGCTAGTTTCCAGATTCTTTGAGCGATGACCTCTATCCGCAGCTGTCGCTCCGTCAAGACCGTGTCTTCGGGTGATGGGCTGGTAGCTTTCTTCCTTGCCTCCCTCCGTGTCTGACCAGTCTCGCTCACTCAGGTCCTTGTCTGCGGGTGGTCTGACTGACTGACTGACTGGCCCCTGCCGTGCCTGACTGCCTGCCGTCGTTCCCCCAGGTCCCTGTCTGCGCGTGGTGGGCGTGGCACACCGCAGTATATTCTTCCAGTTCCTGATTCGGTCCATCATCGGCCGGGACCACATTTTCCAGTTCGGCCGACCTGAACTGCTCGTGTTCGTCCCTGAGGCAGAGTATGCGGTCAGTACCGGTGTTGAGGCAAAGTTCGCGGTCAGTACCTAGTACCTGTGTTTGAGAGGCATAACATGCGCTCGTCATTGGCAAGCCTGTCATCAGAGCTGATGTCATCACTACTGGTTGTACCCCGCTAAATACTGCTAGTATGTAACGTGTGATGAAACACCTGAGAGTTGAGGGCTGGCGGCAGCGATTGCTGGCTTGTCTGGGTGAAGTACGAGTATAAGTCTCTGTGGTCATGGACTTTTTGGTATGCCTATTGGCCTCGTGAATGTGGCAGCAGTTGCTTTCGCGCATGCAATCGCCTGGCGATTTTCGTTCGAATATTGGGAAGGGAAGCTAAAATGAAGTTCGCCTGGGCATCTCGCAGTTTTTAATTCTAATCTTCATTTCCAGCCTGAATGGATAGGAGCACTTGGTTCTTCAAGAGCTGGAATACCACCTATCAACCTCATATTTCGTTGCAGTTTTGCCGCCAGTGGTTCGTGAATCTAATGCACTCTTAACAACTGTTGCACCTAGATGACGTCACTGGTGACCGGCCGTCTGTCGCTGGCGGAGTGGCGTGTTTAGGAATCGCAACCAAGTTAAGGAGGGGCTGGTACTTCGGGAGAGATAAGTCAGTTCAAATTATAGATATTGCTTTTAATTTTGGTAGGGGTGCTTGTTTCTCTCCAACATATCTTCCCGTGTTGTTATATATTTGCAAATTTGTAATTGTTTGTGATGAAAAATTCGGAGTTAAATTTATTAAATCAAAACTGATCAACATATAAAAACTGGAGGTATATTCGAAAGAACAAAGCATGGAAGATGCCCCTAAAAATTAAAAGCAATATCTATATTTGTAACTGACTTATGTCTCCCTAAGTATCAGCCTCCTCCTTAACTTGGTTGCGATTTATAAACACGCTGGCGGAGTGTCACCCAGCTGACGTCCTGTACGTGTGTCTGTGTTGCAGCGCCTGTCGGCCGGACCTTCGAAGGGAGGGCGCTTGTACCGTCCGTACAGCATCCTCAGTCGCATGCTGTTCGATCTGGAGCCCCTGCACAGGGTGCCCTCCAAACACTTCTACCCCTGGATGCAGTCAGGGACGAAGGTAGGTCTGGGGTCCTGCCTGTGTGAGTGTGTGGGGGGGGGTTGTAAGTGACAGAACCAGGCACTGGTCTGGAGAGGAGCCAGGAGCGCTTTTGTTAACGCAGATACGGTGTGGCCATGGTCGGGTCTGTGTTGCAATACTGGATGTGCTGCAAGACAGTATTGGACGTGCGTAGTTCTAATCCGGCACTGTCAGTTGTGGAGTCAGCAGCTCCGCCTGACTCTCCTCTGGTTTAGTTGACCGAGTCGCGTGTGTCTGACTCCTCAGGTCGAGTTTACCGAGACAGAGATGGTCCTGATCCGGTTCACCCCTAAGAAGGACTCTGGTGTGCCGGAGTCGGAGCTGCACAATCTGGACTTCTTCGTGCGGGAGTGTGCTGTGACCAGGAGCCGGCGTATTGTGCAGCACATGGAGTGAGTGGGGGCGCCAGGGTCCGGGGCTTCTCAGTCAGAAGGTTCAACCTGAGATAGTGCTAAGGTGTACGAGGCGTACTTGGTAACTCTCAGACAATTGGCCGCGTCGTGACGTTTGTGGGTGCGCCTTAGAGTGCAACTTAGTTAGTACGTTGGAGTATGCTGGGTGAGGTCAGCTGATCCGATGTTTATGGTACGGTTCGTAACTATGCCGAACGTCACGCGTGTTCTCTCTGCAGAGAGTGGGTACCTGGCTGCGGGCCTCGGCTGATCGCGCTCGGCCACGGCGTCTTCTCACCGTTCCGCGAGCTGGAGCCGGAGCAGATTCTGGATCTCTTCCTGGAGTTCACCAGCTGGCCAGAATATCGCGCCTGCTCGTTCCACGCGGCCGTGCAGCAGGTCAGAGACGGGGGCAGGTCGTGCAGTATGATTTGTCGCTTCAACTTCTTAACCTAAGTAGTTGCGTCGCTCTAAAGCCCAAATCATCATCATCATCGCTTCAACTTCAGCATTGCCCATGACGTTACTCAGCCCGGACAAGACTGGACAGTTTTAGCTGTGCTATGTTTGCTGTGATTTCTGGTCAAATGTCCACGCAGTAGTCGCGAGTAGTTTTTCAAACCTGGGTGAGTCGTGTGGCTCTAACCAGAGGGCCCAATCTTACCAAACGCCGTGAATGCGTAAATGCAGCATGTCTTGATGAGTGCTCAGAGTGCGGCACTTATGGAACGACGGGGTTCGGTTTGTTTAGTTTGTCGAAATAGCTCAGTCGAGAGAACGCTAGGCTGAAGATCTGACTGTCCCCGGTTCGATCCCGGATTTCAAAAGCTGTGTAGGCTGGCGCACCAATATGCCGTACTACGGCGTCGGTAAGATTGGGTGCGATCACGTCCCTTGGTAAGATCGGGCCCTGATGTCTGACCCTGATCCCTGTGTTGACCCTGATTCCTGTGTCCGCTGTAAAACGGCGTCCTCTCTCTCTGACTCAATCTGTGTACTGCCGTATGCCGGGCCGCGGCCGCTGTGCCCGACTGTCTATCCACTGACTATTGACTATCCCACAGAACATGATGGACTGCGAGTCTGAGCTGGCCGACTCGGACCATATGATCGAAGAGGACGTCCACGATGAGCCGGAACACTTCGATACGGAGCCGTACCGGTGACGGTCGCGCGAGCTGGGACCGAGGCGCAACAGTCGCTGATTGGTGTTGTTCAGGAACGTCGCTCCGGTTTGTGGATTTTGTGCGTTGTGTTTGGTCAATCGTAGCAAATATGTGTGGTCTTTGCGAGCCTGAAAGATGTTTATGGTATTTGAATACAACTGTGTCGCCTATGTGAGAGACTGTCGACGCCAATGGTGATTACTCGATTACTGGGAAAGTTCCTTACCAGCTAGGAGCTCGAACTAATGATATTCGCATCACGAGCGCGACGCTCTAACCGAGCTATCAGCCACCCAAGATTACTTTACTTAATCCAGCCAGCCGCTCACCGAGTTCACTTAAGCAGCACGTAACGTTCTATTGCTGATCGCAAACATTCAAGAAGAGAATTAACTATACGCGGTCAAATCTTAACGGGGCACCTCATTTAAGGAGTCGGCACAACCCCGCTGGCGAGCTAGAAAATCATAGAGCTTAACTGGTCAACGGCACAACGGGTTGACGGGTCAGTGGCTTAACGGTTTAGCGGGTAAGTTACCTCCCGGAAATATCAATGGGTTACAGGTCAAGTTACCTCTAGAAAATGTCAATGACTTGGCGGCTGACCAATCTTCGAGTGTGACCGATTCCCGCTTGCCGCTTGCTTACCACTCGGGGTCTCATGTATCGAGTGAGCGTGACGCTACATACAACACAGTCGGTGTATTCTGAACCACGGGTGATGTTGATGAATGGACTTCACATGGAGGGACGCCGTGCGACGCCTTGCCAGAGCTGTACGCCATGCCGACATTCGACAGACGAAATATATACAGCATTATCGAAAAGAATACATAAAAAACGTCACGACCCCGCCGATGGAGAGGCAGTAACAGATGCACTACTCGGTTTCTGTCCGACCTCGAAGCGTGCTAGAAACCGAGCCGTAACTAGGCCCGTAAACGGCCCGGGTCCCGGTGGATGTGTACTACCCAGAGTCGAGACCGGACGAACAATGCCCTTCCGACAAAAAACACCTCTCGTATGGAGCGGCTCCATACGAGAGAATATGTGTACGTATGGAGCGACTCCATACGGGAGTGCGGCTCCATTGGAGCCGCACTTCGCAGTCGCACCTCGTACCGTGCCCTGTCCCACACTGCCCGACAGCAGACAGCAGTCTCTACAGCAGGCCCTGCCGCTTCAGGTCGTCGAACGTCTTCTTGTTGACCACGTTTCCCTGCGAGTCCTCATACTCCTCCTCTGCATCGGCCTGCCACCTGCCCGACGTCTTCTGCGCCTTCAGCCGCTCCCAGAGCGACAGCGCGTCCTCGATCTGCGTCACGTTGGCGAAGTGCGCCGTGTTCGGGATGCCCAGGCAGCGCATGCCGTTGGCGTGCCGCCACTCGGAAAAGTGCCTCTGGAACGCCTTCGGGCCCTTGTAGACGAAGTTGCCGCAGATCTCGCAGTCGTAGCTGATGTTGAGGCCGTGCAGCTTGTACAGCCAGTACGGGATGGGCTTGCCGTCCCAGCCGAGCGGCAGGTTCTTGGGGTTGTACGGCACGTCGTCGTCGTCGTCGTCGGACTCGCCGTCGCTGGCCTCGGCGTCAGACTCGTCGCGCTCGCCCTCTGTGCGCGCCTGGCGCCGCTCGACGTTCTCCTTGGTGGCGATACGCTGCTCCGAGAGCTGCTCCACTAGCCAGTACACCTGCAGATAGACGGGGTTGTCAGATCAACACTTGTTATAGACAGGGGTAGTCAGATTAACAGCTGCAGACAGACTGGGGTAGTCAGATAAACACCTGCATACATGGGTATGCAGATCAATTACACCTGCAGACACTGGGGTAGTCAGATCAAACCCTCCAGACAGGGGTAGTAATGATGATTCGGGTTTCAGGGCGCCTCAACTGTAAAGTTATGTGGCCAGGGGTAGTAAGATCAATACCTGCAGACAGGGGTTGACTAGTCAGATCAAAACCTGTAGACAGGGGTAGTCCTGAACAGTGAACAGCTGCCGCACTGTTCCCTGCTGCCACTGACCTGCGACTCCAGGAAGGCCAGCTCGCGGGACTTTTCAGCCTCCTTGTTCTTGCCGGCCCGCAGGCTCTGTTTCTTGGCGAACAGCGACTGCTCCACGTCCTGCAGCCGCTTCCCTGCAACACACAGGACGGTGACAACACGCTGACGTAGTGACCATTAGGTGACTTTCCAGCCGCCTCCTTGTAAACGGGATCATTGGTGACAGTAAGATATAGTGTTCGATGCCCTTAGTGTTCGATACCCAAGGGGAAACTCAGCGTGTTTGCGATACGAAAACAAAAACTTTTCGAGATTCCCATCGACAATTGTGTTTTGTTTCATTATCTATTAACTGTATAACAGAACTCTAAGACATAAGTGATCATCGGACAGACATCACTTCCAGTACAGCAAAGTGCTCAGCTCAAATTAGCAATCCAGCAGCCAGCAAAAGCTACCTTATTCTGAAAATCAACATTGTAAACCCAAAGCAACTTGGCCAGGGCGGGCAGAGGCACCATTTGCTACGTCTAGTCGACAACCCCCCACCCCACACACACACACACCCACACACACACACCACAAACCTTTGGTGGAGAACAGCCGCTGTGCACGCTCCTCCAGTGTGCCGCCGCACTTGAGTCCGAGCGCCATCAGAGCCGACTTGAGCCGATCGAGGCCGAGCGAAGCGAGCTCCTCCCAGGAGGAGAAGGCCGACAGATCCAGGTGAGCACCGCCGTGTGTCAGCGCGCCGCCCGTCTCCTTCGGCCAGCCCGGGAACGTGCCTGTGACATGGCGGGGAGGCGGGTCACGGCAGGTCACGGCAGGTCACGGCAGGGCAGGACGACCGGCAGGACAGGACGGCAGGCAGGGCAGGACACGCAGGGCTGAGTGATGGGGAGTTAGCACAGATAAAAAAGTTGAAATAGAATGTAGAGCTACCGAAATACAACAAAGCTGTCCGATAAAGTTTGATTATGAACCCCGATGGCAATCAGAAACAGACTGCAAAGCAAAACCAGAACACTTGCAAGTTCACAATGAGAATGAAACTGTTACCAAATTAATTACTTTATTTTATCTACCGACCAAATAGCCTGTTATAATTGAACCATTAGACTAACTGATTGAAAAGAGTGCTTCCTTGGGTTACCATTACGCAATGCTTCCTAACATGCAAATTAATGAGCAAACGTAAATCCTCAGACCACGTCCGACGCTTGCTACACTCGGGATTACAAACACTAATTATAGCAACTGTGCCAGAGGTTGGAAACCTAAGAAACATGTGACATCTTTACATCAAGACTCACCACCAGGCCAACATTCCTCCTGCCCGTCCCTGTGACTCACCTGCCTCCCACTTCTTGTTGAACTCCTCCGTAACGGTCCTGATGCTCTCCTCGAAATCAGTCAGTGGCTTCACTCGGAGCAGGTAATCATGCAGGTAGTCCAGCAGCGCGTCTATATACGCCCGGTACTCTGAATTCTTCCGGTCGCGCGGCAGCTCGAACAGCTGGTCGAAGATGGTCAGGTAGGACACGTAGTCCACCTTCTCGACGCCCTTGAGGTTGACGTAGCGCGTGTAGCATTCGTGCAGATCCATGTACTTGCCGTATCCCTCCTCGTCACTGAACTCCACCATGATGGTCTCCTCGTTGCTCGCGTCTCGCACCTTGTCTAGCTCGTCGAACTCGATCGACATCGGCACAGAGATCTCGTTCGGGTGCCGCTTGTGGAAGTCCTTGATGGTCTTGAGTCGGTTGTAGAACTCGGCGAACTCGTTGGGCCCCGAGAGCGCGGCCACCTCCTCCTTCCTGACTCCGTCCTTGTCCTCGTAAAGGTCCTTGAGAGTTGCGCTGCAGTCGAGATGGCGGTCCAGCATCAGACGAAGGCGATGATCTGAGTTAATGCGGTCCCGACTGGAGGACTTCTTGTGCAGCATCTCACGCTTCATGGCCTCTATCAGCCGCTCTCGCTCCTCATGTTTGCCGCGCTGCTGCTCCAGGATGGTCTCCATGGCAACGGCAGCAGCTCAGGGACGCTAGTCGCAGTCCGGACGATGCACACACACACTGGCAAGCAGACAAAATGTGGTCAGCAGGAACAATAAATGATAAATCAAGGATGGAGTATTTACTGTAGAAACCTTATGGACAACATCTTGGCAGGATTTGTTTGCAGTTTTGAGCTCATTTTATATTGATGCATGTTTTATCTCAAATTGAGTACATTGAACAAAATAAAGGATTTGAACACAATTTGATGAGAATACAGGTCCCCACTTAGGAATATGGTCAATTTTATTGAGTACAATGAACAAAATAAAGGATTTGAGCAAAATTTGATGAGAATACAGGTCCCCCACTTAGGAATATGGTCAATTTTCTGGACATATTGGGTCCAAAGAAATGTATTCTCCTTGTTTCAAAAATTTTCTCACACCTGATCCTGGCTCTTGCAGACACTGAAGTTATCATAAAATCCATTTTTCTCACAGGGATTTAATATCTTTTACAAATGTGAAATTAATATTTTACAAGAAACATAATTTTTCCAAAAGTGTAATATTTTACCCTCCAGTTTCTATCAATGGATTTTACTCTCTGGAAACAGATCCTAAAATAAAATCCAACACTGCCCCCCCCCCCCAAACTGTTTCTACACCTATGGAACAGATGGCAAGAAGATTATTGTGGATTGTTGACTGAACTGAGATGACTGAGCACAACATTGGGCACTGTTTCATGCAAAGGTAGCTATATTTTCTAAGCTAGATACCTACTTAAATGTTACAATCTCTCAACAGAAGCAATGCACCATTGCTTGTTTCATGGGTCATTGACTGTGTGACTGAAGGTCAAGCTTTGGCATTTTATGCTATTCCTGACACAAAAGTGATTTAAATTAAGTTGGAATAAGCACCTATGAAGCATGAGACACAAGAAGTTACTGTGGTAGGATTTAGAAACCAACAATATAATGAGTCCCTCTTTGTTTCCAATTTCCAAGCAGAAATACAAAAGTAGGTAAGTAGGCTACATTCAATGTAGCAATGTAGTACATTGCTACATTGAATGCAGGCAATGTAGTTCAATGCAGGCAATGTAGTACATTGCCTGCATGAATGTAATAAACGTGGTATGAATAAACAAAGTCTAGGTAGGTATAGGGCATGCTGCATGGGGATGAGGCCTGAGGGGTCATTTGCAATCCATTTCTACAAAAGGGTAGGCAAGGTATGATCTTCACACATCCAATTCTTGGACTTTTCATGCTATCAAAATGCAGATGGTACTGACACATTGCTTACATTCTGGTTACTGGTAGCATGAAAAGTCTGAGAATAGGACATTGACATGTCTGTGGTTACAGGCTACAGCAGTTGAACCTGAGTGATATTGTGCTGTTTATAAACCTCTTTGATTCTTAAATGAAACATTAGTCTAATTGAGACAAAACCTACATAATATATGATCATTAAGTCTGATCAAGACGAAACCTAAATAATGTATGGCCATTCAGTCTGATCGAGATGAAACCTAAATAATCTTGAAGCCATGAAGTTTGATCGGAGACAACCTATCCATACACCACTGGTGTATCACTGGTGTATCATTCGATGACATCACTGGTGTAACACCAGTGATGTCATCGAATCGGCTGCACCGACCACTCCTTGCTAAGCTACCTACACATGACAAACTGACTGACAGGTAGGTACCTTAGTCAAAGATTACTGAAACATGCACTTGTGCATTTTGTCAACATTAATCAGCAATGTAAATGTAATATTATGGATGGAAAAAGGATTGTAACCATGTCAAATATTTGTATTTTAATAAAAAAGGACAGAAATATAAATGAACAAGCTTTTCAGCATTACGCCATTGTCCACTATTATGCCATTATATTTCTGGACCTTTTTATTAAAATATATTTATTTAACATGGTTACAAACTTACGATCATTTTTCCATAATTTCAAACTAAGACAATTCTAACAATGTCATCCATCCTCACCCACATTAAAGAAATGTAAATATTATGTTAGGAACTAAGGGATTCCTGACCACAGGTGCTAAAAATGAAAATTATTTACAAATCTCAACAGATTCAATGCTAAAAGTGAACAATAATAATAATTGCTCTCATAATTTTTAACTAGTTGAACTCACAACTTACAATCTAAATCCCGTATTGGTAGGCTTAAGCGGTTGGATGACAGACAGTACCGCTTCCTAAGCGTTTTAAGTTGATTATGACAACTAAAATTGTGTTATTCATAAATAAAAATGGGAAATCAGTCCTTACATCTTTTGGCCGACACAATATGAATTTGTATGTTGTATTTTTTGTATTTGTATTTACCGTGCAAAATTGCTGCGTCGGTTATTTGTCGATTTTGCCGATCGGTTTGTTACACTTATGACGCACTTGCCAACGTTTCTAAAAAGTACACTACTAAATTGAAAGGAAGGTTGTTTTCATAGCTCAAAAACATCCCAAACTAAATAATTGATTTGATCGCTTCTTATAGACGATTGCTTCACTTGTCAGTTGTCACCAAATAAGTTGCATGAGACATGTGTTCAAAATCAAACAATTGTCAAAGACCCTGAACTGGAAAGCAGCCAGTGGGTCGGGAACGGAACGGGACCCGTCCCGTTCCCGACCCACTGGAACGGAACCAAGGCTTTCTCTAAGGAATTTACAATGGGGGGGGGGATTTCTTCTCGCGGATCTAGACTTTGAGTATAATGGTTATTGGTTGGGCAAAAATTTCGCTGCGTGTCGTCTGCGAAAAGTTGTTGACCGGTGGAGAGGTGTCGGGTCCTTATCGCGAAAGATTCGTTGAACGGGCCCGTGAGGACAGTTAAAAGCATTTTGCTTACCGCCAACTGCTGGTAATTTTGCGCCCACTGGGGGAGGGGGATTTCAAGACAGATAGGTCTTGACGGGAACGGGACGGGAACGGGACGGGAACGGGACGGGAACGGGACGGGAACGGGACGGGAACGGGACGGAACGGGACGGCCGGGACAGGGAACGGGACGAAACGGGACGGGAACGGGACGGGAAACGGGACGGAACGGCGCACCGGAACGGAACGACGCACGGGAACGGCACGGAACGGGACGGAACGGCACTCGGGAACGGGGACAGGAACGGTACCAGGAACGGCACAAGAGCGTTTACCTTCAATGACTGGACTAACGTTTTGCCGTGTTGTTTTGCGGTGTTAATAGCTGCAGAGAACAACTCCGAATTAAATGTGAAATCAAAGAAGAAAAAAAACCCGATAGAGGTTTTCAGGTCCACATCAGCTCTTGGCCGGTAAAAACAGTATCATGAGGAGGATAACAAGGATAAGATCTCTAGGACAATGTGTAGACGTTGAAACGTCAAATCCTGACCCGTCCCTCGGCAATTCAGCCCAGCTCGACCATCGACATGTGGGCGACAAACGAGCTCCTGGACTACGACGGCTATAGAGGAACGTCTAGCTTGACAGTCTGCCACAAAGCTGGCAGCCACCACCGAGTAACGAGGTGCTTCCCAGACCCAGCATACCAGCCTGCATGGGTGGATACTGGATAATTGTCAAAATGCCAGGGGGTGCTTTTCACACCGGCGACGGTCAAGCCTAAGCTGGAGCGAGGAGGGGAGGGGTAGTGTAGGGAGAGGGGGTGTAGGGGAGGGGTACGGCCGCTTCGCCATAGACTGGGATAAACTAAAGCATTAGCTCACAAACCGGCAGCGCGGTCAACGTGAAACTTCGGATACCTACTCCTACATTAATGTAACGTCTTTTCTGCAAAAATAAGGCAATTTTGTTAACTTTTTGTTGAGATATAGCTAATTCTTATACCGTTTTCACGAATCCGAGATATCTATTTTGTTGGCCTTGCGATTTTCTATCTTTTGACGTTTTTCATTGTATTTTTGTAAAACAAGTGTGGTCATTTCCCCCCCTAAAAAATAGGGAATACAAAACTAAAGTTTTCACAAATCAGAGACAGCCATGATGTCCGGGATGTTTTTGCCATTGCTATCTTATGCCTTTTAAGATTCCATTGTGCTTAAAATATACCTAAGCTGATTTTTGTGTCAAACTCGTGTGTAGGGACGTCACTAAATTTGTTTTGGGTAGGTATCCAACAAAATATCCGACATAGTCGCTTTATTTTTGCACAGAAGACGTAAAATCGATGTCTGAGAAAGTAGGTATGTACCTTCTTGAAGATTCACGTTGCTATAGCGCTTTTGGCTTTTGAGTTATTACGAAAGTTCATCAGGGGATGTTCAACTCCTTCCCCCCCCCCAGTCAATGCCGGGTTAAAAGACGAATGAAACGAACGTTTTTTTGCGTCGTACTCCGTGCGCTGCAGGCATACGCCGGTCGGGCCTGATTTGCACCTCTTTATTAGGTTAGGCTTCACTGCTTACCTCTGGGGAGCCTCACTACACCATGTATGTACCTATTCGGGTGATAATTAAACGGTAGTTATAATACGCATATGAAACAGTCTGTTCAAAACAATCAGTCTGTTGCCAAACTAAACAAAGCAAGTGCTAAAAATGTCAAAAATAGACTTGTTGGCTCACGCTATTGCCGCTCAAGAAAACAAAACCGTCGGTCATGCATTGTGGACTGCTGGCGCCAGTTGCGCTGCCCTCTCCCCCTCCCAGTGAACGAATTTCAGCTCGACTGGGGGGCTAGATCTGTGACTGGGAAGATTAACCCCCAGTCAACATACCATGTTAGACGAACGAGTCCCTGCAGCATACCGTAGGCCGTAGCCCATGCTAATATAATGACGTATGACCAGGGTTGCGGAGTCGATCAGTCTGTAGGCGACTCCGACTCCAAGTCCGACCCCGACTCCAACATTTAACCCGCGCCCGGGCTGTTATCTCTGATGTAAATTCACCCCAGCGCGGTGGGGGTCAAAACAACCCCAACCTGCTTGAAAACGAAAAGGGCTAGGAAGACGCAAAAAAGGTGCCGAAAGCTCTCAACGAACCAATCGAAGTCATTTTGGTCATTTTTTTACTCAAGTCAATATTGAGGTCTCCAGAGGTTATCAAATGACATTTCCACTTTTAGTACTTGCACCAGAAACCCCTGTTTATCTCGGAAACTATGGTAGCTAGGAGCACAAAATGAAAACTCTGAAAATGCAATTGCCGTCGGTATTCTCCAATTTTAGCAAATGTCAATAGTTAAAGCTCACGAGGTCACCAAAGGTCAGAAAGTCGTGAATAGCTTTACGTGAATAGCTTTATCTTCGTGAATAGCTTTACCTATGAAGATGGTATAATAGTTTTAATATCATCGTGTTTGCCTCGTCAAAGCGCTTCGAACCCACAATCATGATAGTCAGATTGAGTAAAGTTCAAAATTTAACCTCAGGTCAAAGTCATCTGGTGACCCAGGTACGCCATACTGCATGTGGGAGACGCCTCTCGACGAGACAAACACAGGGGTGTCAGTCGCTTGTCTGAGTCTCTATCTCTACTCCACCGTGAGTTGTCGGCAAAAAGTGTTGGAGACCTTCGATGACATCAGCTGATACTGCAAGGGTCACTGAGCAGCAATTGCACCTAGGTCATCATGAACAGAGGCGGATCCAAGGGGGTAATGAATGGGCAATTGCCCCTCCCAAGCAAAAAGTCGGTGGGCAAAAGTATGTTTTTGCCCCCCCCCCCCTAAGTCGAAGAAAAAGTTACAATTTTTCCCTTGCCAAAATGCATTTTAGCTGTTTTAGCAACATTTATGTATAACGATATAATATGCACTGCTGCGAATTGCAATTAACAAGTGATTAATCGACTCGACGAAACGATTTTGTGATTTTTATTAATGTCCACAAAAACATATGCATTTTTTAAAGAATACATATTAAATAAAGGAATATGTATTGGAGAACCTGGTAAATTCGATACCAAAGCCGAATTACAAAGCAATGGGCCCCTAGCCAGCACAGAGGGATCCTGGGAAGGTCATAGGGGCCCCTGGGCAGGTCAGAGGGGCCCCTGGGCAGGTCGGAGGGGCCCTGAGCGGGTTGGAGGGGCCCCTGAGCATGTCGACAGGGAGAAAAAGCAGCCAGCGCAG
>VOPJ01007779.1:0-24887 GCA_014673585.1 Semibalanus balanoides
TGTTGGACCTGTAAATATCAACGAATCCTCGCGAAACTTCACAGAAATGCATTGCAACCACATTCAAACAAAATGCAGACCCAGACAGATCGAATTACTCACTTTGAAAAATCCCCTTGTAATTTGATGCACCCTAGTGTACAGTCTAGTGTTTTAGTTAACAGTTCGATTTTCTCGCAAAGCACCTCAAGTGTATTGTAGTAACGGCAGCTTTCGTCACGGTAAAAAATACCCCGAAGTCAAAGGTCAAGGTCACGGAGACGAATACGACATTTTAAAACCGGTGTGCAGCCTAGTGTCTTCGTTTACTGTTCAGTTTTCTTGCAAAACACCTCAAATGTATTGTAGGGACGCCAGCTTGCGTCATGGCCTATACAATTTTACCCAGACGTCGAAGGTCAAGGTCACGGAGACGAATACGACATTTTGAAGCCGGTATGCAGGCTAGTGTTTTCATTTACCACCGTTCAATTTTCTCTCAAAACACCTCAAATGTATTGTCGTGACCCCAGCTTGCGTCACGGTCAGTACAAACTCACCAAGAGGTCAAAGGTCAAGGTCACAGAGACGAATACGACATTTGTAAGCCGATGTACAGCCTAGTATATTCGTTTATTGTTCGATTTGCTCGCAAAATGTCTTAAATGAATCGTAGTGACATCGGCTTGCATCACGGTCAGGCAAATTTCACAAAGAGGTCAAAGGTCAAGGTCATGGAGACGAATACGATATTTGAAAGCCGATGTACACTCTACACCGTGTGTTGACATTTCGATGACCTCTGGAGGTCAAACCATGCGCCCTAAAATTAGCTTTTTCGTGCATAACTCGACAAGGCTTACCTACATGCTTATTTTTGGCAAATCGGAACAAGACACTGAAACGAATACAAATACTACGCTAACTTGATGGACAACCAGGGGGCCCTCTAGTCTTTCAGAGGGCCCTGGTAGTCCTACCGGGTCTCAACGTGCTGTAAACTACCTAAAGACCACGCTTCGCGTGGTTTTCCGACTTTTAAAGAGCCCATGATACCGCGCTTCGTGTGGTCTCGTCGGCCCATTTCGGCGAGCACAGCGCGCCGACAAAGGCCCACCAGAGTAAGACAGGGGGGGGGGGCTGCGCCGCCCCCCGTGGCTACGTGCCTGCGGTGAACAGGTATTACATAGTCGAATGGTAGGTGTTAGGGCCCATGCGACAAACTGGGTAATTTGAACGTAGTTTGATGGACAGGTTATCAATTAACTTGGTCCTCTCCTGTCGGTCAGCCTGATATTGGAGCATGTGCCAGGGATACGGTCCGGGCAGTGTTTGTCATGGATCGGGTGCATCCTCGGGTGCGCACTCAATTCTTCCGATTGTCTGTGATGGGTATGTATTTGTTTACTTTTCATGGGTAGGTACTGGGCGGGCATGGGTTTTTGAGTAAAATGCGTTATTTTTTACTTGACAAACAGATGTTTAACCAGATGAATATCTTAAAAAATTTATAAAGGACACTTAACAATAAACTTTGGTAATTATATGAGAACAAAAAATAATGGCAAGTAATAGTGGTATAAGATTTTTAAAAAATGTCCGATCCAAAGTCTAATCCTATATGACAATGTTGGCCGAAAAGTGTTCGATGAGTCCAAATCCACCGCAATACACAGGTGCGTGATATTATTTCTCGTTTATAGTATACAAGTAAGTATGCTAGTATAATGTTTGCAAAGTTTGTGAAAATAATTATCTGCTTAAAGGGAGTGTGCCTACTCACATTGGTCAATGGTCATGTGGAGTTGTTGTCACTAGTCTGTAGAACAAATTTTTCTCAATTTAGCCATGTACTTCATTTCCCCAGATTCACTATAGTTGCTGAGATATTCAAAATTCGCCAAGGTCATTCCGGCAGAACGAAATTATCTATATTCGCCAGAGAGCTTTCGCTACTAGAAGCATTGCCCTTAAATTACAACGCTAACATATATTGTTAGCGCTGGCCAATAGAAAACAACTCGTGAGCACGGATAGCAGCTGCCGAACAGAGCCTCGATAACTATAAACAAACCCATACATTGTTCGTAAATCGTATGGGTTTGTTTATTGTCTTTGGTGCGCCATTGTAGGTAACATCTTCATTACTCTGTTTATAGGAGCGATCGTTTATGAGTTTTGAAACAAAACAAATGCAAAACAGAATATAAGTAAAAATTCAACTAAAAGGGTTCCAGACGTAAATTCTATCGTAACCAATGATCAAACCAATAGCTTCTTACCGTAATAAAAATATATTTGACATTTCAAAAGAGTAGGCACACTCCCTTTAATCTGAATGGGCTGGACTGGGCATGGGCCTCAATATTATTAATTTGAATGTGTCTGGTCTGGGTCTGGGCTTGGTGTTCATGGACTTCGGCTGGGCTGGGCTTGGGGTTTGGGCACCCAGCGACTGAGCTGTCAAGTGTTAGTGGCCCTATTTCCATGACACTAGGTAATCCGGATTTCCCCTCTTCGTGACTTCTGTAATTTTGTCCCACACAGGTTCATATCTGTGAGTCTGTCCAATGGACGGTCAGATATGAATCGGACGTATGAAAACATGACGTATATGACGTTCATAGATGACGGTAAATAATTTCCCTTCTGTAGTGACAACATTACGGAAGTCACTACAAGGGGAAATCCCGATGACCTAGCGTCATGTAAACTTGGCCCGGGTGATCAGCCTTGGAAGGCCGTGCGGCGGCGTCTCTTGGCACGGACCGGGGTGGCGTGACCGGACGGGTGAGGACGGTGACGAGGGGGGACGGGTGAGGACGGTGACGAGGGGGGCTTTACAGTCCCTGTTACTCAGATATCAGAACCAGCTGACGGCGAGCTGCCGCAACCTCCGGCCAAAAGAGCAGAAATACGCGACTCGGGTATATACCATACGCTGCAGCAAGTGACGGTGGCTGAGGGGAAAATTATTTCACCGAACGATATACAAATAAAATGTTATACATTACGCCAAACAATATAAATTATATATGACGTTTCGACGTTATGAATGCATGTTGTGCTAGGAGTGGATTAATTTTACGTTATTAATTTTCTTATTCAGACCAGGCGGCAGTGATCAAAGATCAGCCGAGACTACAACATCAGCCGAGACTATAGACAGGACTGTAAAGACGAATAGGCTGGGACTTAGGCAGGACAGGAGGGACCCAGCCAGACTAAGCAGGACTGTAGAAAACGACTAGGCTGGCGAACTATAGACATACAGACAGGATCTGTAAGACGACTAGGTGGGACTATAATACGTATAGACAGGACTGTAAAGACGACTAGTGGGACTAGGCAGAACAGGAGGGACCAGCCCGGTACTATAGACAGGACTGTAAAGACGACTAGGCTGGGACTATTGACATATAGATATGACTGTAAAGACGACTAGGCTGAGACTTTAGACATATAGACAGGACTGTAAAGACGCCTAGGCTGGAACTAGGCAGAACAGGAAGGACCAGCCCGGGACTAGACAGGACAGGAGGGACCAGCCCGGACTAGGCAGGACAGGAGGGACCAGCCCGGGACTAGGCAGGACGGAGGGAACCAACCAGATATAGACAGGACAGGAGGGACCGCCGGGCTAGAACAGGTCATGAGAACTCAGCCGGGGCTAGGCAGAAAAGGAGAGACCAGCCGGGACAGCGGTCATGAGAGACGCAGCCCGGGGTCTAGGCAGAATCAGGAGAGACCAGCCCGGACTAGGCAGGCAGGATGACCAGCCGGGACTGGCAGGACAGGAGGGACCAGCCCGTGGACTAGACAGATATAGGAGGACAGGTATAGGCAGACCAGGAGGGACAGCCCGGGAACTAGGCAGGACAGTGAAGGACAGCCCGGGACTAGGCAGACAGGAGTGACCAGCCCGGGACTAGACAGGACAGGAGGGACCAGCCCGGACTAGGCAGGACAGGAGGGACCAGCCAGGGACTAGACAGGACAGGAGGGACCAGCCCGGTACTAGGCAAGAAAGGAAGGAACAACTCGGGTAAAGGCAGGACAGGAGGGACCAGCGCGGGATTAGGCAGGGCAGGACGCACGGGCTCCGCCACGGGGGGACGGGGGGACGTGACCCTCCAATATTTGGGACTCAAAACATTACACCTATTGGCGTTGCATGGCAAGAATCAACTTCAGAATGTCTCTGCCCCCCCCCCTCCCCATTTCCGGAACATGGTGGAGCTCTTGGCAGGAGGGACCAGTCCGGGTCTAGGCAGGACAGGACGACATCCCCCCGGGACTAGGCAGAACAGGAAGGACCAGTCTGGGACAAGGCAAGACAGCAGGAATCAGCCCGGGACTAGGCAGGACAGGAGGGACCAGGTCTAGGCAGGACAGGAGGGACCAGCCATGGACAGGAGGGACCAGCCCGGGACTAGGCAGGACAGGAGGGACCAGCCCGGGACTAGGCAGGACCGGAGAGACCAGCCCAGATATAGACAGGACAGGAGTGACCAGCCCAGATCTAGGCAGGACAGGAGGGACCAGCCCAGATATAGACAGGAGGACCAAGCCCGGACTAGGCAAGCACAGGAGGGACAGCCCGGGACTAGGCAGACAGGAGGGACCAGTCCGGGACTAGGGCAGAACAGCGCAGGACCAGCCCCCGGGACTAGGCCAGGTCATGAGGGACCATCCCGGGGCCTGGCCAGAAACAGGAGGGACCGACCCGGGACTGAAGGCAGAAACGGAGGACCAGCCCGGGACACGGCGACAGGAGGGACCAGTCCCGGGATAGCAAACAGGAGGGGACCAGCCCCGGGACAGGACAGGACAGGAGGGACCAGCCCGGACAGGCAGGTCATGAGGACAGCCCGGTACTAGGCAGGACAGGAGGGACCAGCCCGGTACTAGGCAGGACAGGAGGGACCAGCCCGGGACTAGGTAGGACAGGAGGGACCAGCCCGGGACTAGGCAGGACAGGAGGGACCAGCCCGGGACTAGGCAAGAACATGAGGGACTCAGCCCGGGACCTAAGGCAGGACAGGAGGGACCAGCCCGGACTAAGGCACGGACAGGGACCACCCGGGACCTAGGCAGGACAAGAGGGACCAGCCCGGGACTAGGCAAGGACAGGAGGGACAGCCCGGGACTAGCAGAAACAGAGGACGCCCGGGCTAAGCAGAACAGGAGGGACAGCCCGGTACTAGGCAGGACAGTGCAGGGACAGCCCGGAACTAGGCAGGACAGGAGGGACCACCGAACTAGCAGTGACAGGAGGGACCAAGCCCGGACTAGGCAGGACAGGGATGGGCACCAGCCGGGAACTAACGCAGGACAGGAGGGACAGCCCGGGACTAGGCAGGACAGGAGGGACAGCCCGGGAGTACAGAACAGGAGGGACCACCCCGGGACAGGGTCACGGACAGGCGGGACCAGCCCGGGACTAGGGCGGGACGGAGTGACCAGCCCAAGATCTAGGCAGGACAGGAGGGACCAGCCCGGGAACAGGCAGGACAGGAGGCGACCAGCCCGGGACTAGCAGGGACAGGAGGGACCACCCGGGACTAACAGGACAGCGGAGGGATCAGCCGGGAACTAGCAGGACAGGAGGGACCAACGGGACTAGGAGGCAGGAGGGACCAGCCCGGACTAGGAGGACAGGGGACCAACCCGGGACTAAGGTAGGACAGGCAGGACCAGCCCGGAACTAGGCAGGACAGGAGGGACCAGCCCGGAACTAGACAGGACAGGAGGGACCAGCCCGGGACTAGGCAAGGACAGGAGGACAGCCGGGACTCAGGCAGGACAGGAGGGACCACCCAGATCTAGGCAGGACAGAGGGAACCAGTCCGACCTAGGCCAGTACAGAGAGGCCAAGCCGGACTAGGCAGGACAGGAGGCCAGCCCGGACTAGGCAGGACAGGAGGGACCAGCCCGGGACTAGGCAGACAGGAGGGACCAGCCCGGTAACTAGTCAGGACAAGGAGGGACAGCAGGGACTAGGCAGAACAGGAGGGACCAGCAGGGACATAGAACAGGACAGGGGACCAGCCCAGATCTAGACAGACAGGAGGGACCCAGCCCGGACTAGGCAGACAGGAGGGACCAGCCAGGGACTAGACAAGGACAGGAGGAACCAGCCGAATATAGACAGGACAGGCAGGGACCAGCCGGTACTAGGCAGGTCATGAAGGGAGGACAGCCGGGACTAGACAGGACAGGCGAGACAGCCCGGACTAGCAGCGACAGGAGGGACCAGCCCGGGACTAGGACGGGACAGGACGGAAGCAACAATCCCGGACTAGCCAGGCACTAGGCAGCAGACAATCCCGGGACCAGGCAGTACCGGTCGCCGGATGTGGCCCAATCCATACCCTCCCCTCCCGTCGCCTGCCGGATGGAAGCAGCACAGCTGGACATCGGGGGTCACTATCTCCGGCTGCTGACACTTCCTCGCAGCAGCAGCAGCAGCAGCAGTAGCAGCAGCAGCAGCAGCAGCCTCCTGAACGGCCGGCTGCCCGGGCTATCACTGACAGCCTCCTTGCGGCGGGCGGCGGGCGGCGGGCGGCGGGCGGCGGGCGGCGGGTGGCGGGCGGCGGGCGGCGGGCGGTGTGTAGTAGGCGGTGGGCGGCGGCGGGAGCGGCGGCGGCAGTGCAGACCGGTGGGCCGTGGTGAACGCACGTATGGCGAACCGTACCGGGTCACGATGGAGCACGCTGCGGGCGTCGCGTCATGCGGAGTACTTCCGCTCACCGCTGGGGCTCCTCCATCTCGTTCTGCTGGTGAGTACTGAGTGGCTGGTGGTGCTGTCTTCAATAAAACGGGATCAGTCGTCGAATTTTAAGGCTATCTAATTTTATTGAAATTTAAACTCATGTTAGATGCCTTGAAGCTGTTTGTGTTGTTTCTTTTCTTTTTTGTGTTCTGTTAAAAAATGTGCAATTTGATACATTCAAGCATGGTTTGAAAATCGATGATTCTCAATCGATGGTTTATTTATAAGTAACGATTCGCTTTTGACAGCTATTTACATTATTATTAGAATCGGCGTTGAACAACATTTGCATAGGTGCTACTCCGGTTGCTCTGACATGTTAAGTTCATGTATGTGGTATATGTTACGTCACGCCATTTCGCTCCAATTACTAATTTGCACTTATATTGTTTGCAGAGATCAGACACAAAACAGCCGCCAGAATAAGTTATTTATATAGAAACTGTTCACAAAGGCTGATCTAGCTATTTTTGGTGGTGGTGGTGGGGCAAATCCACTGGCATATTTCTGAAAAATGTTGCTAGCAGGCCATCAACCGTCAGCGAGAAAAAGTTGTTGACCGGGGGTAAAGGGTAGGAAGCGCGTCGTCAGCCCGTCTGCAACTGTACGCAAGTGCGTCGCCAATAACTTTTTTGTGGGGGGTCGGCTGAAATGACGAAAAAAATGCACCCATTTTCTGCGTGTATCTAAACCGTTGTTGCATTCCTAGTGTGGATTTTCCTGTTACAGTACTTATAGGTACTTACATACTATGCTGCTATAGGCATTTAGCGCTGCCAAGCGGCACGAAATTTGTGCGGGTTTGCCTGATAAACCATCAAAATATAGGCGTTGGGCCTTGTAGAGGATAAGAAGAATAACATATTATTCATTCAATTCAATGTTACGACGAACTGAAGACGATGGCGATGGCTTTGTTATGACGATATGACACCGATGTAACGTCGCGAAGCGGCATGACAATGTTGGATTTTAGGTCGTGGATTTTTTTTTATATTAAAACCAGGCCGTGAGTGGAGCCAAGCCCCAGAAGCCCCTTTTCCTGGCTGCGCAACTCGGTATATGATTTAAATATTGAAACGAAGGTAGTTTTTCATATACATCTACCTCGGAAAGTAAATCATGGTGACCGGTGGCGCAGTCAGCGCTCAATAGTACATGTATGATAATAATAACTGTATTTATATGTGCCGAACCGTAACAAACAACTGGTAACAGTGCAAATGGTTTGAAAGCAGCAAGAGGCAGAACGACTTTCTCGCGCATAAATGGTCCCTGTGGATGTGCAGGAGCCTGGAGGGAGATGGCATGGGGAGATGGTCCTTGGCCTGGTCCCACTATAAGCTCTTCGGTCCAGCACGCTGGGCAGTGGGCACCGCTGGAGCAGCTTTCGGGTGCCGATGTCCGCGTCTTTGCATTCGCGTCGCCTTTTTAGGAACTCGGCAGACTAGCTAAACATGTAGCCCACTTGAAAGTTAATGTTTTATCAAGGGAGTGGTCCCTGGGATCAGCAATTACCGCCAAGGTGAGACTCTGCCAGCCACCTAATGTAATTTATTTTCCCATTTTCCAAATTTGCATAAGCACTTGCAAAAGTTGTGTCATATGGCGAAGCGGCCCTAAATTGTTCACTTTTTGACTGTGGATAGCTGGATTTTGACTGAGCTACAAATAAATTGTTACGATAAATTTGCAAAGGCCGGCCGTTTGTCCGACCGTTTTTGGGCGGTCAAATAATAGTTTCAAGAACTTAAGTTAGAGGTGTGGGCCCTTGCCCCTGGGTCCACCTCTGCCAATTCATATAGTCTTATTCTTATTCACTTCACAACATATTCATAGATCTTTTAAGTATGTGCGTGTGGATTTATCTATGTGACTTCACCCATTCATGGCTTATACCGTCGGCGATTATGTCAAATAAATAAATAAATCAATCAATCACAGCCCCCAGCACTAACGTCAAGACACATTGCCCAGCATCTCTCGGGTGCCGAGTTTCCCCACTCCTCATCACGCATTCCTTGTGACGTCACGCCCAGTTCCGGTCTATGATTAAACGGTCGGTATTCGGAAACGACAGTGGGACGGTGTGAAACTCCCGCGAGAGAAAAGACGGCACGACGCCCCGTTCGCTGAAGCCAGTCTGACGGGGAAAACCGGTTCTGTGCTGGTTATTGCGGCCCGATGAGTCACGACGGAACTGGCGGAGTTTCTTCACACCGCGGGCCGCGGATACCCGGGAAGGATGCCGCTCTCGGTCGGCCTTGGTCCGTCTCTGGTCAGACTTTCGCGGCTGGGATGAGCGCCGGATGTAGCGTTGCACCGGATGTCATGGGCTGGGCCGGTGCCGGGCAGATACGGCTCCATCACAATTCACAGCCACCGGCGAAAGTGGTGACTTTTTGTGATTGACCTGGATTGGCTGCATGGGAGTGTTGCAGTTTTTAACCGTCATTGTTAGTGGATGTTTATGCAAGAGATGTGCGCTGCTAAAAATACGGCACTTTCCCTCGCGTCGACGGCTAGTTATGCATATACAAACCATATCAATAAATCAGGGAAAGAATAAGTAAACGCTGCTGACGTCTATACGAACCATATATGTCGGAAAATGTGGCATCGCACACGTTCTCGGTACAATACGGTAGGAATTATTTCATTAACTGATTATTTGGTCGCTTTCATAATGTTATTGTTTCTAAAACAATCTGGCAAATTATTCCTGTTTAGATTGGTTGGCGGTGGTCAAGGCTGTCTCGGCACGCCAAGTCATTAGACAGTCACGCGAGGAAATAACGGAAAAACTGGACAGCTAGCTCATCAACTTCACACCCTTCCCACCAAGCGAGGCGGTTCTCGGGAGAGACTCGTACAGTGGAGACGGCCGGGTCAACGCGAGCTCGACATGACCTCGATGACTGACGATCAAGAGGACAGGCATGAGGCCTGTCAACACACCTATCCACCTAATACCGGCGACTTTCGGCAGGTGCCGCGCGGTATGACGGCTGTAGATCGGCTGCTGTTTCAGCCCGATGCTGACCCCCCCTCCCCCTCCCGCGGCAGGCGCTGAATGTGCTATGTGTGGCGTTTGCCGGCCACTACCTGGGGATGTACACCGATGCTGAACCCCCCCCGCCCTCCCGCGGCAGGCGCTGTGTGCTATGTGTGGCGTTGCCGGCCACTACCTGGAGATGTACTTCCGCATGCTGACCCCCCCCTCCGCGGCAGGCGCTGAATGTTGGCTATGGGTGGTGCGTTTGCCGGCCATACCTGGGGATGTACACCCGATGCTGACCCCCCCCCCCTCCCGCGGGCAGGGCGCGTGAATGTGCTATGTGTTGAGTCGTTTGCCGGCCACTACCTGGGGATGTTACAAGCGATGCTGACCCCCCCACCCTCCCCGGCAGACGCTGAATGTGCTATGTGTGCGTTCGCCGGCCACTACTGGGGATGTTACACCGATGCTGACTCCCCCCTCCCGCGGCAAGACGCTGAACGTGCTATGTGTTGGCGTTCGCCGGCCACTACCCTGGGGATGTACAGCGGGGTTCACACCTGCCGGTTAGACCTGTTCCGCCGGAGGCGTTCTTTGTCATCTCGTCGGCCGGCTGTCTGATGGTGACCGTGTTGCTACTGGTCACCGTGCTGGCCTCCGCCGACAGCCAGGAGATGCTCTTCAGGACATTCGCGGTGAGTACGGTGACGACAGAAACTGTTGTCCTTCCTCCTTTCTTCGTCCCGTGCAAGTTTGAGATTTAACGCATGCCTCACAGTTACGTCGCTTTCCTCAGTCCCTGTCCTGACCAGCTGCGTCCTCCTCCGTCCCTGCCCTGACCAGCCGCGTCCTCCTCCGTCCCTGTCCTGACCAGCCGCGTCCTCCTCCGTCCCTGCCCTGACCACCCGTGTCCTCCTCCGTCCCTGCCCTGACCAGCCGTGTCCTCCTCCGTCCCTGTCCTGACCAGCCGCGTCCTCCTCCGTCCCTGCCCTGACCAGCCGCGTCCTCCTCCGTCCCTGCCCTGACCAGCCGCGTCNCAGCCGTGTCCTCCTCCGTCCCTGTTCTGAACAGCCGTGTCCTCCTCCATCCTGCGATATGTCGACACTACACGAGTCTTCCTGCCGTGACGGAATCTGGCGAGATAGCTCGTCCCGGAGCAGCGCTTCTGTTGCGGGCCCGCCCCCTGCCCCTCTGCACCGCACACGGGAGCGTGCAGTGGGCCCGGCACAGATGACTTGCAGCTCTGCAGTCCTGAGGCGAAGAAGCAAATCAACGCAAACGTGCCATAGTATGCGGGAACGTTCAATTGTATGTATGCACATTGCACATGTTAAATAGAACAAATGAGGAAGATATTAAATCGAAACCCATCGGACCA
The DNA here is from genome assembly GCA_014673585.1 of Semibalanus balanoides. Lineage (NCBI taxonomy): Eukaryota > Metazoa > Arthropoda > Thecostraca > Balanomorpha > Balanidae > Semibalanus > Semibalanus balanoides. The sequence goes on from VOPJ01007779.1 coordinate 11,131, forward strand.
CATATCTTTGACATCCTTTCCACAAAGTAAATAGACAACCAAAGTAAATATCTTCTATAGTATGTGTTTTTATAGCATAAATATTTAACTTCGCATAATCCTGCAGCAAGTTTTCAGTCAATTTTCTCAACCGTACCAATGTTCTGCATCTATCGGCCGTGCGAACCCCGCTTACACTCTGTTTTGCACAGAGAAGAGCATCGTTCTGCACAGAACACACGTATCAGAGCGCCGTTCTGAACAGAGTACATAGATCAGAGCGCCGTTCTGCACAGAACACTCAGATCAGAGCGCCGTTCTGCGGTGTGCACGACCACAGTCTGTTCGTGATCTGTCGGCGGCGGAAGTTTCCGCGGTCACTGATGGCCAGATTTCCTGCCGTGCTGGCATTTCATGCCTGCCCGTGACCGGAGGATAAGACGCACGCCGACCGAAACAATAGGAGTTACACTTGACTTGCTAGGAAGGCAACTCGAGTGAAGCGGTGCGCAGTGCCTGGTACAACGTGTATTCATGAAACGGTCTAGCTACTTGAACAGTATGAGCCAAATAACGGTTTAATCTGTTGAAATAAGTTGGATTTCGAGGTTATTTACCAAACACGATCAGGCATTTCTTTGTGGTTCTATCCCAGCATCGTAAATCACCGATTCGCTCCCATCCAATCAGCACTGCTGTACGGCGAGTCCCAATGAAACTGTGTCACAAACCGTGTTCGGAAATCAGCCATTTCACAATCCCATGCCACCGGGCTTTTCCCATGATTGTGGGAGTAACTGTCACGATTGTCCTCATCGGTCCTCGTTCTGTCAGTCTCCGAGATCGTTTTATCTGATTCCAACAATGCTAACGTCAGCGCTGATCGATTTATTGTCGCTGGGATATCGTAATTAATTGCGCTGCATCAGGTCCATGTCAGACAGTGTGAGTCTGTGTTGGTTTTGATTGTTTTTATTTATGACCTGTGCTGACTGAACTGACACTGTGCGACCGTGTGGATGAGGCTCTTGATTGGACCTGTGGTGACTCCTTGTCTGACCTGTGCTGACGCTGTGCTACTTGGCTGATCCTGTGCTGACCTGTTCCTGACCTGTGATGACCTGTATGTGACTGTGTTGACACTCATGAGGCCGGAACTGGCGTTCGGAGCCATGGCGTGCCTGTGGCTGGTGGCCAGCATTGTGTACCTGGCTGAGATCGTCGGCCGGAACATGGACTACCAGCTGCGGGAGCTGGGCTTCCCGCTGAAGATTCTGACGGCGGTGAGTTGGGGAGGCACGAGCCAGGAGAGACACGCAGCTGGTCAGCGCAGACGCACAAACAATACACTGCAGGTCAGGTCACCACTCACCGCAGGCACAGAGACAATACACCGATACAGGCACAGACACAATACACCTGGATATGGGCACAGGCACAATAAACCGGTATAGGCACAGGCACAATAAATCGGTGTAGGCACAAGCACAATAAACCGGTATAGGCACAGACAGTATGCACAGGCACAGGCAAAATGGACTGGCACGCCGCATGTGCCTGCCAGCCATCGGTATTTAGCCAGTAGCTGAGCTGTTACAAAACATGGTTACAGCAGTTTAGCTAAGATCAGGCTCGAGTCCAGTATAAAAATAACGTTATCTTTCATGTTTTTCCTTTTACCTACTGACTGTAATTTCCTTGGTAAATATATCGTTGTTCCTGTCATGCAACGGTAAGAGTCCAACGGTGGATGTCGCTCCATGCTTCTTGATTCTGTAGACGTTCGATCGCAATTAATATCTTATCCACGGAAGGATTATAAGCCGAAGGCAACATGTGAACGCTCCAGCGTACGGAAGGATGCAAAAGCCAGATTCATAAGCGTTTGTGTGAGAACATGCTTCTTATAAACTGTCTTATAAATACCCAGCCAACAATTAACTTGGGCACTGATCGGGCAGAATGGGATTAAACCATTGTGCCCGATCAGTGCCCAAGTTAATTGTTGGCTGGGTAGCGCCGACTTATCAACTGTCCTATAAAATGTGTCTCCACAAAAGTGCATCATAATCTGTGATCTGGCATTTGGCCTAACTTGTGACCTGTGACCTGACCTGTGACCTGACCTGTGACCTGACCTGTGACCTGACCTGTGACCTGACATGTGACCTGACCTGTGACCTGACCTGTGTCGCCAGCTGTTGGCGATGTCTGCCTCTTGTGTCAGCGGCGCCCTGTGCCTGCTCTCCCGCCGTCAGCGGGCCGGCGCCGCCTCTCTGCAGATGAAGACGGCGCCTTCAGTCGAACTGGGCCGCCGCTCCCGACCTCTCACCATCGACACCAGCCCTCCGACCGTGGACAGCACGCCAGTGAAGTACGTGAACGGCACGCCGCTGCGGCCAGAGCACCGCCGTCTGGAGCGCGCACCCAGCAGCCCCCCGTGCGTCGGACTGGAGACGTCACCGTTCCCGTTCACGGCGGCGCCCATCTCCAGCTCGGCCATGAACCTGCAGGTACCGTCCGACAGCGTGCGACGGCTGACCGAGAAGACCCTCAGCCACTCCATCAGCCTGAACCGCGGCTCGACGCCGTCCGATACGTCCGCGCCGGCAGCCACCTCCTCGCCGTCCGCCTCGCCCGAGTACGCCCGCGTCTCGAAGCCGCCGCGCCGCGCCTCGGGCGGCTCGACAGACGACTCGTCAGCGCCGGCGGCTCGCCCGCTGGCCGGCTCGGCGGCGGAGCTAGGCGGGAGGGCCCGCGCCGCCGGCCTGCCGCCGCTGCCGCGCGCGCCGCCGTCCGCCGGCAGGGTCAAACCGCCGCTGGGCCGCCCGCCCCCGGCGCCTCCCGCCGGGAGGAAGCCGCCGCAGCTGCGGTCGGGTGGATGGGCGGCGACGCGAGAAATGCGACGCTCCGTCAGCACGCCGAATGACGTGGACGAGCCGCTGAACGCGGACGTCGAGGAGCCGACGTTCGTCAGCTCCGACCACTTGGACGAGGACCCGGCCAACCTGACGTTCGCGCAGCGCCGCAAGATGCTGGAGCGGCGGCAGGCTGAGGGGAGCTGAGAAGGCCCTCTGTTAGTGGGTCAGGAAGCTGAGAAGGCCCTCTGTTAGTGGGTCAGGAAGCTGAGAAGGCCCTCTGTTAGGGGTCAGGGCAGCTGAGAAGGCCCTCTGTTAGTGGGTCAGGAAGCTGAGAAGGCCCTCTGTTAGTGGGTCAGGGAGCTGAGAAAACCCTCTGTTGGTGGTTCAGGGAGCTGACAAAGCCCTCTATTGGTGGTTCAGGGAGCTGAGACCGGCCGCCGCTGGAGGCTCCGGGCAGTGAGAGTGAGAGTGGTTGATGGACACGGTCAGCGCGCCGACCTAACGAGACTACACGGCTGGGAACAAGCGGTATGCGGAAAGCCACGAGAGACGCCCAGTGGGGACACAGACCGCACGGGTGGGGAGGAAAGCTGTCCGCGTGGCTGCCAGTGCAGATCACCGCGTCACATTCCAAGCACCCGCGTTTTCCTTTCGTTCACAGTAACCCTGACCTGTATTTTATGACGCAAGTTCTCCTTCACACTCTACTCTGTCGTGCTCCGCAACAGTCAATGAGACAACACAGGCGCGCAGTTCGGCCCTCAGATCAGAGCTGCTGACCAGAGCTGCTGACCAAAGCCGCTGACCAGAGCCGGGGGCGGCGGTGGCGGCAGAGTCCGGCGCCTGTCTGTATCTCTGTCTGTCCGTGTGTGGGAGGATCATGGCGGTCAGCAGCGTCACCGGCGGCGTGTCGCGCCCCGGAGGTCACGGTGACGGGCCGTCATCTGTCAGCGCTGGCGCCTGCTGATGAACTCATCGGCTAGTCGCGTGCCGCCGGCAGCGGAGTGGATCGGCAGGGCTCCCTGGGCGGCGATACTGGATGTAAACACATGGCAGGGGGCCGGCTGAAAGCAGTTGACACCGGCTGCCGGGCGTGGTGTACGATGAAGTGGGTCCAGTTAATTTGAGTTGAGTTAGTTCACATCCATCCAGGGAAGATTTAGATCCTCGTAACTGCTTGCTGATGGTGGGATCTACTGGAATCGATGTGTTTGATAAGGTATCGATATGTTGGATCAGTACCAAGCGTAGAGACCCAAGAAAGTTTATTTGCCGTAAGTTTTACGTAAGTGCAAATTAAATTATCATTTTAACCAAGCATTACACTTCGTGCACATTCAAATTTAGATCCTTATTTGTATCGTCTCTAAAACTGCAGTGCACTAGGTTCTTATTCTATGCAATTGATTCAATGATTCAAATCGAACCCAAGGGATGCTCTGGTCCATTCCACGCTCTGGTGTGTCCCGTGACGGTCCTGTGACGGTCCCGTAACAGTGCGGTGCCGGTTGAACGGGCGTCCCGGCACGGCTCCGTGCTGGGAGCGTCACGGGTCGTTTGGGGTCGGCCGGCGGGGAGGAGGCAAGAGCAGCGATCTGTGGTGGCCCGATCACGACCCGGCACGACACGGCACGACACGGCATGACGTGTCCACTGAACCGCATCCTTTGCCGGAAGTCGGTGACTGTGTCGCTGTGTGCGTCAGCTGATGTGGTGTGCATCAGCTGATGATGTGTTGTGAGTCAGGTGATGTTGCGAGTCAATTGACGTATTGCTGCGAGTCGGCTGCAATGCTGCGATTCGGCTGATTGTTTACGAGTCAAGTGATGTTTTTGTGAGTTAAGTGCTGTGGAGATGTAGCTGGAGCTGGAGTGTTTTGTTGGAGCTGGAGTGTTTTGAGACGAGTCATCCGATGAGCTGGGATTCAGTGAGTTTAAAGTGAGTTACTGTGTGCTTGTAAATCCATTGTCCCTGTCTGCCAAGTATGTTGAATTATGTATGCTGTATTGTATGGCTTTTAGTAATGGTAAGCGTGCTTGCCCTGTCCCTGCCATGTTGGTGAGTGTAAGGTTTAGCAGCGGCCTAAGTGCCGCAGAAACCGCTAAGCGTAGTAGTATTTTTAGAGACACAGCACACGACCAAAGCCCGCCTCGAACAATGATGAGAAGATACCGTGTTCGCACATACTGTTATTTATTGTGTATATTTGCCATGCGACAAATTATGGCACTGTTATGGTGTATGTTTATGCTGTTATTTATGATGTAAATATGTTGACATGTTGCTTAAGCCAAGCATCTAGATCGCTCCGTTGTTTTGGCGAGCAGCCAAAAATTGCTTTATATTACACCAAATGTTCTCAAACGAATTATTTTGTAATACATTTGCTTTGTTTTTCTATCGTGTTTCATGCATTATACTGCACATTTACCTCTCCCCTCTCGCCGGAGGCTCGGCTCGGCACAAGGCTGGTTCGTCTCTCGCGAGGCGGGACCTTCTAACCCTGGCGGTGCGGCGGTGTGGGGGCGCGCGGTGATTGGCTGATCTCGCCACGTGGTGACCTCGTGCCGGGTCACGGGGTCGCGGGGTCACGGAGGCAGGGAGCGGGGATACTGGTGCCAGGAGTCGTGGCGTGAGAAGGTGCGGTGGTGTTCGCTGCTTGTCGTCGTATAATACAACCCTTCAGAACTGTTCCACCACTGCTTCTACGCTGAGACGGGAACGCACCGACGACCGATGTCCGCCCCTAAAGCCATGCCAGAGTACGCACTACAATGAGACGGCTGTTTCAACAGTTTGGGTGCGTATTGTCCAAACCTTCCAAGATAATGCTGCTCGGGACTCACCGGCTGAAACCCTGCTAGCAATTTATTTGGGAACTTGTTACGTGTCAATCTCCACATGGCGTTACGCCATGCTTCAGCGAGGGGTCTCTACTAAATAGGTCACGTAAAACCACATTTCCTGCGCTGGTCGTCATGAAATGTAACAGGTCAGGGTAAAAACTCTGCTTTTGCAAGCAGTCTGAGCAAATAAAACCGCACACTGACTTTGCTGACATGGACCTGGTAGTGCAACATTGCAACAATGCAACGAGGAGGTGTTTTGAATGCAGTGCATCACAGCACGTTTCCCACAAGCACAGAGATTACATGACTGGGATAACTTCAGCCGTGACCCCGGCCTTCAGGCTGTGCGGTCTCCCATTAAGGTCAGACGCCAGACCCGCCGGGTCGGTGTTCAGGTCAGGGGTCGTGTAGTCGCGGTTGCTGTGTTTTGTAACTCGACTCACTGTATGCAGGGCGGCCGATGAAGTCGCCAGCACTTGGGAGTCGACCTTGATAGCATTCTGACAGACTACACATTTTGTCTGATACTGGCTCTCTGGAGGATGTCGAATGTAAGTAAAGCAGTTGAATACTGCGAACGGGTAAACATTGACACCCCTAAGCGGCTGGTTAAAACGTTCTGGAGCTGCAAGATGAAAGCGACGCACACTGTGCCGTATTCAGGGTTCAGACATGGCCAAAATAAATACTCATGAACTTACATTTTCACGCCAAATTGCAGATTATGTTCGGTGCACATCCTATGCCAATGTGTGAAAGTTTTGACCTTATGTCTCTTAGGTCAGGTCACCAGATCAGGTCAAAGTACGCGAATATTTGAAAATACCTTTTTTTACAAGTTTGTGGTTGTGCCATGGTCAGAGTTTTTAGCAGATTGGGTTCAAACTTTCAGGACTTTATTTGGACGCTATAATTTTACATTTTGCCATATCTCATATTTTGTATATCGATACCTGAGGTTAGGTCAATTCCTGAGCGCTCCCCATTATAAGTCAATGGTGAAGTACAAATGCTTCCTTATTAGTAGGAACGCATCAGATCAGGCTGGCGCTGTCAAATTAATATTTCCTTTGGCCTTTATTTATGAATCAGTTGCACATTGTACAAATTTGGCCTGTACAAGGTCATCCGAGGTCATCTGAAGTCATGAACATTGTTGTCAATACTCTCGATATGATGAAAGATAAAGAATGATACGCGATACAAAAAATGTTCTCTCATCAAACGTACGCACATGGTTTGCTACTTACTACTTGGGTCACTTGATTTGAACTTGAGTTCCCACTAAGAGATTTTGATTGCCGTCTTGGGCGTCTCGCTGTGGTTATTGGTTAGGAAGATCATGAGAGGGCGAAAAACGCCTCCCCCAGCCAATGGCGTTCGGCTGAGACCCCAGCCAACGCCGGGTTAAGGGCTGGTTTTCGTCTTAAATGTGATAAAAATGGCTTTAGAGCATTGTTTGCTCCATTAAAATTTAAGTGGAAGGTATGAATTGAAAAAGTGGGAAATGCATGTAAATTCGAAATTCTTCACAAATTGGACAATTTTTGCATTTCAAAGGCAATAAGACAGTCACGTTTTACTATAATAATCTCAAACGTGGCACACATATTCATCATATAAGTCGCTACATCATATAAGTCGTTTCGTTTTGCGATTGCTTGACAAACGTAGAAAATATGGTAAGAAATTACATTTACGTTTTTTTTAAATTTATCACAATTTTGCATGTAAAAAATTACAGGTCGCAGTTGAATACCCAAGTCTTTCTCGAGTTATTTGACATCATATAGGTTAAATTATCTTCGAAACTTTTATTTTGACGGCGTTTTTTGTGAACCCCGATTTGTCAATGAAAATTGGTAGGCCCATGCCCCTAAAAGCAGGGCGCTATATAGGGCAAGGGGATGGCGCGATTAGGTATGGTTTCGCTTATTGCGCCATTTGCAAGGGCTTACTAAAATCTGAAAATGAAGTATACAAACAGGGGCGACGCCACCTTCCGAAAGCTTGGGGAGGTCGGAGGCATTCTGAAGTCTATTCTTTCCATCCTATTGTTAAAATCCAAAAATGTTGGGGGACACGTCTAACCCAACCCCCTTCCCCCGGTATGCAAATGACTTCAGGAATGTGGGGGGTCAATTTTCGAAGTTAATGAAACGAACTACAAGTTGGAATACTTTAAACACCTCTCCGCTTTTTTGGCTCGGCGAAATAAGCGATTTATCTATTTTTTAGCTAAACGTGGCGCACATTGGGCAGTCTTCCCTATTAAAATTATTGTTATCGCTATTCTCCATCAAGTTTTGATATTGCCTGGCTACTATATAGTAGTTAATTTACAAATTTTCAAATTTTCGGCCTTTGCATCGAAGCCTCGATCGAATCATCTGAGATCGATGTTATCGACATCGATCAATTGATAACGGCTTCGAGGCGAAAGCCACAAATCCGAGACCGGAGCAATACTAGAAACCGAAAAATAACTTTATACTATAAAACAAATACAAATAAATGCAGCATCTATTCCGTGTTACTATTGTTGGATGCTGTTTCACATAAATAAAACAATAAGAACATATTGACCCCAAATGTCTGTCTGCGACTGCAACCTTGGAGGTCTGCGCCCTTATTAGGAAAGGCGTATATACGCATATACAATATGATGATAATATGTAGTATGGCAATTGGCATACTCAAACTCGGAAATTTGACATATCTAAACTCGGAGTCTTTTAGACTCTGCCCATCCAACACGTAAACAGAAGTGCATTTCACTCCACTATTCGGACGAGCCGCGTATGTTCAATGCTTCACGAACTCGGACGAGAGCGTCGCCACGATCTGAAGTTTACTAGCGACAAATCCAGGAGCATGTGTACTTAATCATGGTACCCTAATACAATTATAGTGACAATGTCTCTAGTGTCCCCAGTGATGCCGACGCCCATGAACTCGCATGTCTCTATACCCTTACGTCATTCTAAATACGCAACCAGCCGAGACAGAGTCGCAGTCACCTTTGTCTCCAGTTTATCGAGACCACAATCCGCACTATTAGCCAAGCGTCTGCCGACCTGAATCTGCCTGACCTTTCCGCTCTCTGTCATCGCACCGCTCGGACACCACGTTCTCACACTTTCTCGTCCTGTTTCCGACAGCGATCGCAGCGCCGCCTGGCGCCATGCTGCCGACCGTCAGCCGGAGGGTGCCCATGCAGCCCGCCAGGGGTCACACGAGGTCACAAGTCAGCGGTGGCGGCTCCTCCTGCTGCTGGTCCCGCTGCTGCCGCTGCTGCCGCTGCTGCGGCTGTCTCAGTTTCGGTTTCCTAAAGACCAAGCTGGGCATGCTGAAGATCATAGAAATGGTGAGGGTCCGTTCGGCCGGTGGTAGAGCCGCCGAGGGTCCGTTCTGCTGCTAGAGAGTGTAATGAGTGTCAGATCTGCTGTGGGAAACAGTTCTATGTAGTGATTGATGGCTTCTATTTCGCGTATTATTTATCTGCAGCCTTCCATTATAAGTGCGATCGTGATTGACGTTGTCATTTTTTAGTTAATTATAATTGACTTCAAATTTGATATGGCCAGTTTCAGCTCATTCTATCGCGATAATCTTAACTCACGACTCACGGAGTGCTATCTTACGCTAAGTGGTTGTGCACAGAAGGGTGTGGTAACAAGGCGGCCGGATATTATCTAACATAGTCTCTTGCATCATGGTTGCTGCGATCGAATCTCACTTTTTCCCAACCGAGTGAGCGTGATCAAATTTAACTGTAAACCCATGTTTTGCCAGAAACTTTTTCCCAACCGAGTGAGCGTGATCAAATTTAACTGTAAACCCATGTTTTGTCAGAAAGTTATTTGCAAAAGCCGATTACATAGTATAGTGGACCTGTTCCACCAAATGACAGTGTCAACTAATAGTTTGCCTCAACGACATTCTGAAAAATACTTTGTTTGTATATAGGGGGCAATCCACATCAGAGTCACATTATAGTCAGAGGGGGCAATCCACATCCAGCATCCTCGTTCATTCGGCCCTCAACCCTCCAAAATGCCCCTCAGGGAACAAAACATGTAACGCATGTGCAGCAGGAGTAGATGGAAAGTGCACCACAAAAACGTGGTATATGAAATAAAGTGCATGCTATGCCAGGACGCAAACTACATAGGAGAAACAAAACGACTTATAAGACTGCGCTTTTATGACTTCTCCGTGATGCCCAAACAAACCAGGGACACTCCTTTCGGTGACCAACATGCGCCAGCACCATTCTGACGACACCTTAACAGCCTCATCCTTACACATTCGGATACTACGGCGGTGCAAGGATGTAGCATCCCTCAAAATTACTGAATCAAAATACATTCGGGACCTAGAACCAAAACTGAACACGCAAACCTCGTCTTGGAAACTAATCGCCCCACCTCCTTATGGCTCTGACTAAGGTCAGTAGTCAGTACCGTCATAGTAGCCACGTTTCGTGTTTCTAGGTGTCCGGTTTACCTCATCGTGGGATTCTGTTTTTGTTTCAACCGACATGGTGATCGGGATTGACTGTTAGTTATTAACGGGCTATTAGCCCCGTTCGTATCTGGCGGTCAGTTTTTGGTTTCCTCTGTGTGGTGACACTATTGCAGAGGTCACCACAGGTTTACCTATGTTTCATGGGAAGTGTGTTCATGTTTAACCCTCACCTTGAAGTGACCAAACAACTCTCTACCTAGCAGATAGCGTCAATGTTATACTCGTAATTAACATCTTGTCAATATCGTTAGCCTTGTCATGTATAAACTTCACTGTAAGCGTGTTTCACTTGGAAGCGTTTCATATTGTAATGTTATGTATGCACATTCGGTATTAGGTGTAATATGAAGGGCGGATGCCAGGGGGGGGGGGCAAAGGGGCCTGCCCCCAAACCCAAAACGGCGCAAATTTGACACATTTCCTGAGTTTGTCGTAAAACTAAGCAACTTTTACTAGTGAAAGTTTGTTTTAAATCAGTTATTGATACAAGCGAAATCCGATAGCAAGCAAGCGAGCGAAATAGCAAGCGATATATATATAGCAAGCGAAATCCGATGAGTTTTCAGAATTATGCGATAATTTTTGGGATTTGCCCCCCCCCCCAAACTGTCAAAATCACACTTTCTGGATCCGCCTATGGTAATATGTACATTTTTTTTCATTTATGGTTTCTCAAAGAGTATTCGAGTGTTTGCGGTCTTTAAAATGATGCCCTTTAAATAACAAGTGTCTTAATTTTCAGACCTGAGGATGGGCTACGCTTGAAGCTGTTGTCTTTTTTGTCTTTTTGTATTCGCTTTCATTAATATATCAATATTATGAGGCTATGGTTTGTATTTTTATATTTTGTTTGAATATGATAAAACAAAGACACTCCATATATTTCTCCCTAGACGGACACGAGAATTCGTCTCGTTCTGCGTCGAAGCTGATAAGTGACGGCTGCCGTTCTGCAGGCGCTGGGCGGCATCTGTCAGGCGCTGCTGGTAAAGTACGGGCTGGGCTACTCGGACTCGCTCGGTCACGGCTACTCTGCGATGCTGACCACCTCGAGCGCATGCCTCTTCACCACCGGGGTGCTGCTGCTCTGCTACCTGACCTCCAGCCCGTCCATCGCGCTCGTACGACAGTCGCTCTTCGTGAGTACGGCAGGTGTTCGCCCGGTGGCAGAACACCGCATGTCGGGATGAAACGGACTCAATCATCAAAGACTAAGCGGCACAGAAATGTCGATGATTGTTTTCCTTATCGCTGCAGTCGAGTCTTCGTGAGTACGGTATTAAATGGATTAGGTGAATTTGAACTTCTTGAAACAAACAAATATGCAGCCCATTGTCATTGAAATCACTGCGTCTCGTGTGTGACGTCACAGTGTGTCCCCTCACACTCGTGCGTCTCACACTGTGTACTGTGACCGACAGGAGACGCTGTTTAACGGAGTCGCCGCCGTGCTGTACCTGGGATCCTCGGCGCTGCTGTCGGTTACGGTACAGTCTGTACTGTGGCCGCAGTACGTGGTGACGCCATACTTCCAGGTGTACCCCGCACTAACGGCCGCCTATGTGAGTAGTACACCACCTCAGCGGTGTTTAGCGCAGAGCTAAGGTGAGATAAAGTCAGATATTTCAACCCCAGCTTGTTTTACACATATATTTATTATGTGGTTATCTCTCGGCTGCGTTCTGTCCAGAAGCAGATAGACGATGGGGTAGGTATCGTGGGAGCAGTGTTCGCAATGTGGGATATTGACTTGAAGTCGTATGGCATGCAGTTCAATCAACCACGTTCTCACAGCTGGCACCTTGAAATGTCCGATAACACCGAGTAATTTAACACCAACGCCATGTCTGTTGTAAACTAGCTATTCGTGAGTAGCAGCCCGACATGCTAAGCTGCACGTTTGGAGCGAATTTCCTTCTCGTTATTAAATGTTAATTTTATCTACATCAATATCTATTGAGCAGTTGATATCGTGGTACCTGACACGCCCCGTCCTGAGCACCGTTGTGTTCCCGTTTCAGAGTCTGGGGTTAGCCGTGGGCTGCGTACACGGGTACGACACGTACCTCGCGTACCGCTGGTTCCGGTACCGGCAATAGCACCGCAGAAGACCAGGGAACCGATAACACGCTGGTGATTTCCAGCGTTCCTGAATCCCGCCGCTCTTCACGCCGCCGAGGGATGCCAGCAATGGTCCGGTGGGACCATTGCACCGTCCACCGGACCATTGCAATGGTCCGGTGGGCGGTCTCTCGCCTGCGACTGTTCCGGCCAGTCGATAGCGCACTGACACTCCTTCGCAGCTGGAGTTTGTGTTGTGTGTATACGGCAATGTCAGAGACAAACTGTGTCGGCTATGGTGCGGTGTGTAACGCGTCGTGAGGTGTGATCTCTGCCAGTTGCCACGCTTTAGCTCTGTCGCTGAGACTGCCATGTTATATTTGTACTCGCATAGTAGTATTTTGTTGAGATTTAGGTGTAGATATATATAATCGGCATGAAAAACGTACGGCCGTTGCATGGTGAAAATGAAAATATGACCATTTTGTCCCTAATCGCAGCGCTGTCTATATTCAATTTAGGACTAATTTAACCCGAGGATACGCTGTCGCTTTAGTTTATATTTTAGGTGTGATGTGACGGTCGCTCTTTCCATCATTTACGAACACGTGACGAAAACCCATGTTTATTAAATTACTAATAGCGCAAGGTTGAACAGCGCCAGCAGCTTCGCATAGGTGGCATTGGCTGAGGTGCCTGATTTCGTGAAGCTAGGATAGGTATTTTAACTGAGCTCTTATTGTCTGGCTTTTTGTTTGTTTTATGTATTATACCGCTCGCTGTAGGTATGTCGTGGCTGCTGATTTTTAGCCACCGCCTTGGTTTTAACCATGGTGTCTTGTTGAAAGAAATGGATTAATTAGCCTTGGCCTACGAGCACTTGTCAGGTTTACCGGTGTCTAGTTACCATGTGTTTACCATTCTGTTACTCTATCTATGTACAGTATACTGCAACGCTATTATATATTTCGGTTTTAACTTACGCGACTGCGTCGCTGTTTGAATACCTACGTCAAAATGGGAAATTGTTTGCCTAAAATACCACAATGACTAATGTTCTCGCTTGTTGTGTGCGCAGAGAAAAGACCCAGGTATCTTCCACCGATGCAGATGATGTACTTTCCTGAATTAATTGCGATCAATATATGCTTTGTGTGTGCCAATTACACTCGCAGCGGGAATTGCTAATATCGACCTCACGTTTGGCCGTATCGAGGAGGAATGCCTGATGTGAGATATGTCTGAATGGGCTGAGAAGTGTATTCAGAGAGTATTTTTTTACACAGAGCTCATGGTAGCTGCGAGGCAGCGTTGGTGATTGTAGGTACTAACTGGCGGATCTAGAACGATGAATGAGGGGGGCGGGGTGAAATTCAGAAAAGTCTCACACAATTCTGAAAACTCATCGCATTTGGTTTGTTTTTGCATTGATAGCTGAATTGATTTAAAGCAAACTTTCCTTATAAAAATTATCTGG
>VOPJ01007780.1:0-24887 GCA_014673585.1 Semibalanus balanoides
AAAGTGAATATGTACGCCACCGAAAAAGAATATATTCACTTGGTGAAACAGGGCCCAGGCGGGGCTCAGCTGATCAGGAGCAGACGGGACCAGGCGGGGCTCAGCTGATCGGGAGCAGACGAGACCAGACTCAGCTGATCAGGAGCAGACGGGACCGGGCGGGGCTCAGCTGATCAGGAGCAGACGGGACCAGACCTACTCAGCTGATCAGGAGCAGACGGGACCAGACCTACTCAGCTGAATCAGGAGCAAGACGGAGCCAGACCTACGTCAGCTGATCAGGAGCAGGACGGGAACAGACCTACCTCAGCCTGAAGTCAAGGTGAGCAGACGGGACAGACTACTCGCTGATCAGGAGCAGACTGGACCAGAACCTATCAGCTGATCAGGAGCAGACGGGACCGGGCGGGGTTCAGCTGATCAGGAGCAGACGGGACCAGACCTACTCAGCTGATCAGGAGCAGACGGGATCAGACATACACAGCTGATCAGGAGCAGACGGGACCAGACCTACTCAGCTGATCAGGAACAGACGGGACCAGACCTACTCAGCTGATCAGGAGCAGACGGGACCAGACCTACTCAGCTGATCAGGAGCAGACGGGATCAGACCTACACAGCTGATCAGGAGCAGACGGGACCAGACCTACTCAGCTGATCAGGAGCAAACGGGACCAGACCTACTCAGCTGATCAGGAGCAGACGGGACCAGGCGGGGCTCAGCTGATCAGGAGCAGACGGGACCAGACCTACTCAGCTGATTAGGAGCAGACGGAACCGGGCGGGGGCTCAGCTGATCAGGAGCAACGGATCCAGGCGGGGGCTCAGCTGATCAGGAGCAGACGGGACCGGGCTCAGCTGATCAGGAGCAGACGGGACCGGGCTAAGCTGATCAGGAGCAGACGGGGCGGGGCTCAGCTGATCAGGAGCAGACGGTACCAGGCGGGGGCTCAGGCTGAATCAGGAGCAGAACAGGGCGGGCTTAGGAGCGAGCAGGAGCAGACGGGAACAGGCGGGGGTCAGCTGGATCAGGAGCGTACGGCGACGGCTTAACTGATCAGGAGCAGACGGGACCCAGGCGGGAGGCTCAGCTGTCAGGAAGCAGACGGACGGGCGCTCAGCTGATCAGCGACAACGGGGGGGCTGAATGATCAGGAGCAAGACGGGACCTGGCTGACTGATCAAGGGCAGCGGCGGACGGGGCTTACTGATCAGGAAGAACGGACCAGAGCGGGGTGCTGATCAGGAGCAGACGGAACCTGTGGGGGCTCAGCTGATCAGAAGCAGACGGGACCGACAGGGCTTCAGCTGATCAGAGAGCAGCGGGAGCCTGGCGGGGCTCAGCTGATCAGGAGACAGACGGACCTGGCTCAGCTGATCAGGATGCAGAACGGGACCCTGGATCAGCTGATCAGGAGCAGACGGGACCAGGCGGGGCTCAGCTGATCAGGAGCAGACGGGACCAGGTGGGGCTCAGCTGATCAGGAGCAGACGGGACCAGGCGGGGCTCAGCTGATCAGGAGCAGACGGGACATGGCTCAGCCGATCAGGAGCAGACGGGACCAGGCGGGGGCTCAGCTGATCAGGAGCAGACGGGACCTGGCTCAGTCGATCAGGAGCAGACGGGACGGGGCTCAGCTGATCAGGAGCAGTAGGGGAGAACGGGGCACGTTCTGTCACGGGGCACATTCTGTCAGCAGGGTTTTCTCGTGAACTATCCACCACAGTTATATTGTTGTTTCGTAACATATGTTCCTTTGTGCTTCCAATGGCCCCGGTACTTTCAAAACAACAACATGCCTGCGACCGGATTGGTTCAAATTTGACAAGCTTGTTTTTCGACAGAAGTCCAAGCTTTTTTAGAGTGAGCAAAATTTGGATTAGTGCCAATTCAGAGAATTGTTTAGTGTATTTATCGTAGTGCTTGTGCAAGGAGCATTACTTTTTTTTCAATTGACCTTCTTGAATGTACCAAAGTGAAAACTTTGTTTTACATTTGAATAAAACTTTGTTTTACATTTGCATAAAACTTTGTTTTACATTTGCATTACATTTGCATTATATTTGCATTACATTTGCATTGCATTTGCATTACATTTGCATTACATTTGCATTTCGGTTTTAAAACATTTGAAGAAGGGCTGTGCCCGAATGCAAATGTAAAACAAAGTTTTTGTTTTCACTTTGGTACATTCAAGGAGAAGGTCGATTGAAGAAAAAAAAATGTATAGTATTTTTGAATGCTGTCATGAGGCGACACGAATGTACTGAATATTGTGCTGAGCGTTATTCTACCTCATTCTCCCAAGTTTTCAGTAAAAAACGAAAAAGTGTGACCAATGTCGAGTGGGGCAGGTTCTGTCACCCAATCTCGGGCAGGTTCTGTCACTGAATCTGTTCATGATTTCTAGTCGTATCGCTCAAAAACGACCATACAAATGATTGTCTGTTATTTACAGATACGATACGCCACTACAAGCGTAAAAAGAATCGGGTGGTGCAATGCAGTTCACATTATTCGTGTCTTAAGGCCTTTTCTAAGGAATTTTCACTGGGGTGACTTCTACTGGCGAATATAGGCTTCGAGTTTGGAGCGCAAAAGTTTTGCCACGCTTCGTTAGCGAAAAGTTGTTGACCCGGGGGGGGGGGTGGCGTCGGGTCGTTAGCGCAAAGAGTCGTTTAACGGGAAGGGGCGGGGGGGGGGCACGTCCGGGGCTCATTGCAAAAGATATCTATCACGGGCCCGTGGCAGACAGTTAACGTGTTTTTCTTGCCGTTGACTGTGGTGGATCTTAGCGTCCACGGGGGGGGGGGGGTTGATTTCAAGGCATTGCGGTGGCAAGCCCCCATCCCCAATTAACATGTTAAAATATGTTCTGATTCGTGCATGGATAACCAAGAAAAACGCAAAAATGCAGTGTTGGGATCGTATATAGGCGTCATTTTATACACTTTTGATGATGGCGATGAATGAAACCCTCTCTCCCCCTGCAGGGACGCCACAGATGACCGTTCGGTGATAGCAGGAAGTGTCCCATCATAGACAGAATGTGCCCCAATAGGTGACAGAACGTGCCCCGTATATGGGGCAGGTTCTGTCGGACGAGTCATCGCCACATTATCGACACTGGTGTCGAAACAAACTGAGATACCACTTGAACTCCTAAAAACGATTTGAAGCTATATATGTAAGAAAATTGGAAAGTATCAATCACCAACTCTTAAAAGTGTCCCCGCCAGGGCCAATTAACAAAAAAGTGACAGAACGTGCCCCGGTCTCCCCTATCCCGGGAGACAGTGCCGGGCTTCCACTGTACCCGGGAGGCTCCACTGTACCCCAGGAGACAGTGCCGGGATCCACTGTACCCGGGAGGCTCCACTGTACCCCGGGAGGCTCCACTGTACCCCGGGAGACAGTGCCGGGCTCTACTGTACCCCGGGAGACAGTGCCGGGTTCCACTGTACCCCGGGAGACAATGCCGGGCTCTAACTGTACCCCGGGAGACAGTGCCGGGCTCCACTGTACCCCGGGAGACAGTGCCCGGCTCCACTGTACCCGGGAGGCTCCACTGTACCCCGGGAGACCGTGCCGCTGGACGGGGGGATCCACTGCTTGCCTTTTTCACGGGGAGGGCCCACACGGGTATAACGTTCACCAGTCAGGGAGACAGGGGCCAGCGGACGTTCTACCTCGTTAACCTCCCGGAGACAGTGCCCCGTCATGGGGTCCCACGTTGTGTATGTTCGCCTGGCACGGGGACACATCTTGGTTTATCCGGGAGAACGCTTGCGGGTCTACTGTATCAAGCTCCGGAAGACAGTGGCCTCAGGGGCTGAGCTTCACTGTAATCCCGAGGACCCACTTGTAACCTCCACCGCGACGCACGCATTGCCCAGCGGTTCGTTTGTCATGGACGCCCGGGAGAGCGCATGGTCTCCTCCAACTTGTACCTCCTAGGCTTCCAGGTCAACGACGCGCGCAGAGGACATTGCTGCACCTGGGCTCCCCGAGTATCACGCCGGGATGTGTGCTCTCTCGACTGTATTGCCGCCTGGAACCGGACCTGGCGTTGCAGTACCAGTGCAGGCTCTTACTGTACCCCGGGATGACAGTCCCCCGGGCTCCACTGTAACCCCGGAGCACAGTGCAGGGCTCACACTGTATCAAAGCAGCCGGGAGGGCTCCACTGTACCTCACCACGGGAGGACAGGTAGCGCGCGCTCTATGACTGTATCCCCTCCGGGAGACAGTACCCGTCGCGCCAGGCGCTGACTGTAGCGCGGCGTAGGAGCAGTGACGGGCTCGTCACTCGTACCGGGATGCTCCTCTTACTGTACCCGGAGAGACAGTCCCGGCTCTGCAACTGGCGCTAGCAGGTCACACGAAGATACGATGTGCCCCGGGCTCCACTGTACCCGGACAGGGCTGTCTTGGACTTTCTGGTGAAATCCGGACTCCGGGAGAGAGAGATATGCTTCCTTCCTCGTACCTCCGGTTAGCTCAGGACCAAGGCCCGGGCTCTCACAACTGTACGAAGCACGAGTTGCCCCGGGCTCCACTCGCTCATCCGGGAGCGCTCGACTTGTACGTCCTCCTCGTGTTCGCGGTAGGACAGCACGTTGGAGCCGGGGCCTTTCTCACTGGTACCTTTTCCTGTTTTCCCTAGCCGGAGGATTGAGTAACCTCACAGTTACGAGGCTCTCGCTCACTGTATTCCTCCGGGCACGCAGCCTACAGTGCGTAGGTGTCTCCAGCTGTTACCCTGGGGAACTTCGGCGAACTTGCTGTACTCCCCGGTAGATAGTGGCCAGGGGTCTCCCAACGTGTTATCACCCCGAGGACAGGGCCCTTCAGGCTGGCTCACACCCGCATATAAACTGTACCCCGGGAGACAGTACCAATAGGAGCATAATAATAGAAGTACCTCGGGAAAGACAGTGAGCCGTGTTCGACAAGGCCGGAGGGCTCCACCTGTAACCCTCCCGTGGAGAACAGTGCCGGGCTTCCATTGTACTAACCTGGGAGGCTCTCAGGTACTCTCGCCGGGAGACAGTAGCAGGCTCTACTGTAACCGGGAGGACAGTTACCGGGGCTCACATCGGTAACCCCGGGAGACGTCGCCGGCTCCACTAGATAGCCCGGGAGGCTTCTGTACCTCTTCGGGAGACAGTGCTAGGCTCTATGTATCTTTCGCCGGGAAGACAGTCGCTCCCACTGTAACCCGCCCTCCGCGAGACAGTGCGGGCTCCATGTCACGGGATGGAATACCTGTACCTCGGAGAGACCAGTTGTTCGGGCTCCACTGTACCTCGGGAGCTCATTCTGTAAGAAAAGAGCGCGGGCTCCATTCCTGGACCCGGGGAGGCCCTCCACTGTCACCGGGAGACACGTGCCTGGGCTCCCACTGTACCCGGGAGGCTCCACTGTACCCCGGGAGACAGTGCCGGGCTCCACTGTACCCGGGAGGCTCTACTGTATCCCGGGCTCCACAAGATAAATAGATATACCCCCCACGGAGACAGTCGCCGGGGCCTCTAGGTACCCCGGGCACGACAGCTTGCTACCGGTGCACTTTCCCAGGTGGAGGTCTCCTCCGCGCTGTATAGCGCCGGCGAGCTCTAATGTCCCAGGGGAGCCTCCACTGTCCGGGAGGAGGGTGCGGTCAGTCTGTACCGGGAAGGCTCTGCCGGCTGGCCGTATCATTTCCTGGAGGCCGCTGCCCGCCCGGGCCGACAATAGCCCAGGGAAAGGTGTTTGGGACGCGCTCTGCGGACTAACTGGGCGGACACTGGGATGTCAGGTCGCAGCAACCTCTCCCCGCTCCACGCCCGCCGTCTCTTTCCTCCACAGGCCGTGGACCTTTCCGGTCTTTGGTGTTCCGCTTCTTGGTACCTCTGGCCTCTAGTCAGAGGGCGACACCGCTGCCCGCGCGCTCAGCCACGAAGTGACACCACAGCGGGTAAGCCTGGCACTGATGAAGTGGGTTCCCTAACGACGCAGCGGCGGGAATGTCCTTCAACGGCCTCTCACGCCGCGTGACCGGCCTGCTTCTTGGCTCTTCCCCCAGTCGTCCATGCCACTGCTGCCGCACTAAACTGACGTGAGACAGTGAGTTTTTTTCTTTCTTGAGGTGAGGGCAGGGGGGTCAGTGGACAGAAACAAAAAGAAGACATCGATGCGCGAGGACAGTAAGTGTTCGTTGTGTGAGATGTTATGGTCTGGAGTGAAATAGTTCACCCGTACGCTGCTCAGACTCAATAAGAGATTAATAAGGCGCTGGATAGGTCTGAGATGAGATGAGGCACGACCTAATTAAGTTTGTATCTATAATTTCGTTGATGCATAGTGTTAGTAACTCTTATCCATATTCTTGCAAACCAACTGTATGTTTATTGAAATGTCTTCACACTCGTATTGTCATAATGATGTTATTGAAAGCTTCACGTCATTCATGGATATAACTGAAACTTAATATAACATTTAAGAAATAGCTATCACCGGTGTCGATATGTATAGGTACTTTGGGGGGGGGGGAGCGGCTGCCCCCCATCACAATGTTTTTTTTTTTTAAACATTAGGCCTATGACGTTGCATGGTAAGAATGTAATTATAATCTATTAACCCGCGCGGCGTAGGGGGGGGGGTAAATATTACACCCCCCACCCTCCTGGATTTCCGCAATAACTTGAAAACCATAACAGATAACGCCGTCAAAGTTTCAGTACCTTATCCAGCATCAATTTGACGTCTTCCAAAAAAATGCATCGAAAATAATTCAGAACTTTTGGAGATAATGTCGTTTTGATGACGTCATGTCATGCCATTTTGGGTTGAATAACGATAAATGTTTGTGTGGCAAAATCGTAGATTACACATAGCTTTACCGCAAATATGTGCAACTCAACCGCACACACGAATAAGTTGTAAGTAAAGGAAATTATTAACATAGTCTAGCATAAAATGTAGACTATTATAACATTCCATATTGTTTGTCTCTAGGTGCTATTTTTGACCCTATGGCTACAAATGATTTAAAATAAAATTCATTCTTTTTAAGAATAAAAATTGACACTTTTCAAGGCATTTAAAAAACCGGAATATATAAAAGAAGAACTAAGTGTATCAATACCCAATTTGACCCTACTCACTTTGGATATACGTAAGTCACTCTTCATTTTTCAGTGACTGATTGCTCTCGCAAGGTAAGTAGTTATTTAGGAACGTCATTTTTTAAAATACGTTTTTTTATTTATATAGAATGATACAGATAACATTTAATGTCATTTTTGTATTTATGAGACAAACAGACCTAGAACATAATAATTTGTTCATATTAGTCAGTTTCCAGTTCTCTGACCTTAATGACATCCTGATCTTGTACCTTCTAATGGCGGTCAAGTTGTAAAAATGGCTGTTGCTATCGATTTTTACGTGCAAAATAACCCCTAAAACATGTGTCACAAGACTTGCATTGACCTCTTCGTGACAGTGACCTTTTGTGACCTGACCTTGACCTTGATCTTTGCATGCAATTTCACTTTTACTTAATTCAGGAGATGTATTACACCTTTGAGAGCTTTATGTGCATTGCTAGTCTTGATCAAAGGATTATAATTGAAAGTATGAACCATTAACTCAAATAACTCGAATTTTCCATATGACCTGACCGTGACCTGACATTTGACCTCACTTGAAAAATGGGTGTGCATTCAATTCGTTTCATTGATAGCTTTCGATCGCCGCCTTGTGCGTCTCGCTGCGGTTATTGGTTCGGAAGATAAGAGGGGGTAAATTTTACCCCCCCCCCTACGCCGCGCGTTCGGCTGGAGACCCCTACGCCGCGCGGGTTAAGTTAGCATCGGGGCCCCCAATAATTTTCAGAAAATGACACCCCTGCTAGCTATACTAAGTCACAGTATATAATGCTATTCACGTGATTTAATGCCGTTGTGGTAAGATACAAATTGTATTGTTTCCAGTTCCTACCAATGAGTGCTGTGATTTACCGACCGATTTTCCCAATGATGTCAAGGTGCGAATTTGTGCCAATTGGACTATAGAAGGCAAATACATACTTATGGTCACCTGTTCCAGGGCGGGTTCTGGCATGACACAATTTTGATGCTTATTTTTGCCTCCAATCGTCTCTTGACATCAACCTCGAAGAAACAAGTTATGTACATGCATAGCTGTGATCAGAAGCAGCACGATAGCACCCTTTTGACCCGTCCGTTCCTTTTGACGGGTCACTGCAGTGCTCGGTGACGGCTAGAGCTGCGGTGACGATTTTTTCACACAAATTCGACCTGTGCAGTGTGCGACCATTGTCTGTGGTGCAGTTTGGAGCACGTGAGACGTTTGTAGCGCTCGTGAGGGGCGCATCTGTACGTTTCGGAGCTGCGGCCGCTGCCATTAGAGCTGCACACTGCACGTGCCGTCAGCTCAGAAAGCTGGCTAGATTTTTTAACGAACTTATCAAACCTATTCAGTATCTGATGCATATATAGCGCAAAGTTTGAGTCTGCTTGCCAGCAAGCAGTTTGAAGATGTAGATTGTTGGCATGGCTGCGGAGTCGGAGTCGGAGTCGGTTGGAGTGAGTAAAATTTTGCCGATTCCGACTCCTGCTGTCAGTTGTGGATGGACAGCGCATAGGAAATATTATTGCATTGCTGCATTCCAGTGATCGCCTGTGGTGATGACTAAAAAAAAGTGTCCTTCGACTTAGTTCGACTCCCTCCCCAATCACTTATTTTTAATCATGGGGCAGGTACCATGGTGGCCGAAAAAGACCCTACAGTCTGTCGTCGGATGTAGATGAAACTAGCCACCAACAGGAATTTAACCCGCAATTGACTGGGGTTTCAGGCGAGCAGCGCCCTTGACCATGAGAGAGAGAGCGAATATCGGCCCCTGGTTGTCTGCCGAGCTAATGGTCTCATCGGGACGCGCAAGGCGACATTACAAATCTCCAAATCAGACGCATCTAAAGCATATGCAACATTTTCAAATTGAGGTCACATTTCAGGTAATGGTCAGGTCAAAGGTCAAAATCAAGGTATTTGAGTGTACAGTGACAGTGACAAAGAGGTATGCAGGGTATCAAGGTATATGGCCATACTTTCCACGCAAAGCCTTCGATTGCGACCATTATCACCCTAAGTACCCACAAGGTATAATACACATCCTGTACGAGTAAGATTGTTGGCAAAGGTCAAGGTCTGGTCACAAAAGGTCACTACGCGCAACAGATCTACGTAGTCAGACGACACATCATTTATGGATTACTTTACAAGGACAACTAAATAGCAGACTTGTGAATGATTCTGATTCAATCATTCTTTTTGATTGAATCATTCTTATATCACGTGAATCGATTCACCTCCTCATCAATGATTAATGAATCATTTATTGAATCATTCATACAAAAACAGGGTGGTTGAATCATTAATAGCACAGTGAATCATTCTTTTTGGGGAGACAGCAGAAACTATACAAACGATAGCCCACCCTCATTATGGGGAATGACACTTTGTCAACACATGTCAAGTTAACTTTCAGCACCGTCATTAGGTCTGTAAACACCCTCATTCCGAATATATGCACTATTATTTGCACTTACCGTATTGCTAGTTATTGTGATTGAATCATTCATGGATGATTCATTGAATGCAACATTCATGATTGATTCACGTTGGCCTGCGAATCACTCTGAATCATTCACCAGTGCTAATATTGAGTGATTGAGTCATGATTCAATCATTCATGCAAATTTGAATCATTCACAATTATGCT
Source organism: Semibalanus balanoides (assembly GCA_014673585.1). Classification (NCBI taxonomy): domain Eukaryota; kingdom Metazoa; phylum Arthropoda; class Thecostraca; order Balanomorpha; family Balanidae; genus Semibalanus; species Semibalanus balanoides. The sequence continues at coordinate 9,795 of VOPJ01007780.1, forward strand.
CGATAGTGCTAGAATATCACTATCTGTTCGACTTGTGAATATCACTATCTGTTCGATAGTGATATTCACAAGTCTGTTCGATAGTTATAGTGATATGTAACACCTGACCTCATTTAAATGAAGTAAATGTCAAGATCAGGTTAAGGTCAGGACACGTATTGTCAAAATTTAAATCTTCTAGACATAAATACAAAAAGGAATCCCATTTCTAAGTCAGTTTTGCATAAAAATGCAGTGGTAACAATTATTTGTACGTAACCGCTGCGTTTTACTTACTTTTACTTACCTTACTTACTTGCTGGTCATTACAAACCAGAAATCCAATTAAAATTACACTTCAGGAGCCATAAGTCGGCCAAAATGGTGACAATGCTTTCAAATTTGTTTTGGAAATCGCTCATATGTTTCTGTCTTATGTGTTCCGATTTTAGCAACTACGCGGCCACTACCAGGGGCCTGCGCCAAACACGAACGGCCGGAGGGATTATAGCCCCCCTAAGATCTTAAAAAAAACACGCAACGTAGCGACAATTAAAAACGGTGTTAGATCGCACGAAACAATGCCTATCGAAAGGGTATCGGTATTTTTATGTCAGAGCAATATTGAGGTCACCAGAGGTACGATTTTCCAGTCTAACCCTATTACTGTCGGGGGGGGGGGCGAATCGGCCCCCTTGAGGTTTTTCGCGTACAGGTCATTCATAACTCAACTCAGAATCTTCAAACTTGCTGGCTTTTTCCTAACATTTCATTTCGATTGAATGGCTGTACTTTTGTTCCAAATTAATATTAGGAGGGGTCCAGACAGTTCTAGGGGCGTGGTTTCGGCCGTTTGACACAAAAATCTTTGCACGGCTAAGCACTCGGAGAGTTGTGTGTTGAAGAGAGATTTAGAAAAAACAGACATCGGCTACGAGAATTGATTGCTTTTTCAGATGGCTATCTCGAAATTCAAAATTTTTGAATTTGAAATTCCTTTTTTTTTACTTATTTTTTCACAAAATGATGCAAGTTTTTTTTTTCACGACATTTAAAAAAAAACGGATTTTATGTGAGAGAAAAACATGCCAAATTAATATGTGTTGAAAGTTTCAGGGTGATATCTAAAATATTGTTGACCTGATGTCCAGGTTCAAATGCTAACCTATCCAATATAAGTATATGTAAAAATGAAAAACGAGGTTTAATACATTGCCATCAATCCAATATTTCATATCATGTCATCTTAGGCCCTTCCTGATGGAAAGATGCATTTTTTCAGTCAGTGACTTTTGAAAGGTCATCAAGGTCACCACACCTTTTATCAATAACTCGCTGACAAGAAAAATCATAGAGACTCGCAAATGGTCTCAAAATGTTTGTCTCGTCAATACGCGTCTTTTGTATGCATTTTGACGACTTACGTCACCTTGACCTTGACCTTGACTTTGACCCGGGGTCAAATTTTCGATTTGACAAAATTGATATGATTTGAACTGCAATGACGAGAGAAACACGATAGTACCAACATAAGTGCTGTATATACTTTAGATAAAAAGTTATTAACGAACAAACATTTGCTGAAAAACAGGTTATTTAACGTTCGTTGACCTCTACAGTCCAAACCATTGACCTGAGGTCATTTCTGATGCCCTAAGGGTGAAAGACAATTAAAACCGCTTTAGTGTGATTTTTCGGATTCCTCCTAGCTGCCATAATTTCCGATATAATGGCAAGGTTTCCTGAAAATATCATGTTTTGACAAAAATAACTTTTGATGACGTCATTTGACCTTGAAGATAATGGCCCAAGGTCACCAAAATTTAACAAAATAGAGTTCACTGTCGACCTTAGTCACACACCAAGTTTCATGTTTTTAGCTCTTATGGCAGCCGAGATCTAAAGGGGGGGCCGAATAAGCCCCCCCCCCGACAGATTCGTATACTTTTCATCCCACCAGGAATAGGGCTAAAGGCTGAAACACAGCACTCGCGGGCAAATCGCGTCTCGCAAGCAATCGCGTCTTGCGTCTGGGCCGTCTCGCTAGAAAATCTCGTCTCACTCGCAATTCGTGCCGAAAAGTTGTACTAGAGTCAACTCTCTCGCGCGCGAGATAGAGACCCGTGATTCAGAAGCGAGATCTTGCCGCGGGTCTGCAGCGGAGCTGCGAGACGCGATTTGAACGCGAGGGTGCTGTGTTTCAGCCTTTAGGACTTGCTTCAGAAACCCTAGAAACCCCTAGAGAATGAACGGGAAAAAAGCAATAGAGAGCTCTTGAAAATGTCATCACCTACGTGTCCTCAAATGTTATGTCAGGTCAATAGTACAGGCTGCAGACGTCATCACAGGTAAACAAGGTCATCCTTTGGAAAACAGTTATTTGCCAATAGCATTTTACCTAAAAAAGATAGAGCAATAATGTTAACGCTATCGTTTTTTCTTGTCAAGGCGCTTCGAACCACATTCATTTTGGCAATCAACTAAAAAATTTGACCCGAGCTCAAGTGGTGACCCAAGGTCACGACTCACGATGCATATTAGGAGACGTGTCTCCATGAGACAAGCACATGAGTATCAGTTTCACTTAGTATAATATATATATATATATATATATTATTATATATATTATATATATATATATATAATATAATATATATATATACTATATATATGTATAGCATCCATGACAAATTTGGATTTATTTTTTTTTTTTTTTTTTTGATGTGAACAGAAACTCTTTTTATACAAATAAATAGATTTTAAATACGCAAAAGCTTCGGTTTCAATGAACCTTGATCACTGTGCAGATACATATGAGACAATGTTGACAAAACATGAAAACACTGCAATAACCGTCTAAAATTATAGCTGTTAAGTCACGTGGGTTTGTTCTATTTATGCACTGCCAATTTCGTTGCCGTCGATGACCATGTAATAAAACCACCCCTAGAACTGAATGTGTTTCGAGTTATGGTGTGAGCCGCCTCTAACATTTTTTTTTTTTTGCATAAATTTAGTCCGAATGTTCTGTATGGATGGCTTTCCGAGGTCAGAACCCGCGCTAAGCAGAGCCTGTTGCGCTTGGTCCTGACCTCAACACCCGATCGCGCAATTCCTGTTGGCCGCAGAATTAGATGACGAAAGTTTTTACGCTGCCCGGACATACCTGGACCACGGTCCGCCCTGCTCAACTGACGTCACCTGGCCTCGAGCTGCGTACCGTGCCACCGGCCGCAGGGCCATCCCAGTCAGGAGCAAAATAGCGAGCGCCGAAAGCGACTCGAACCCAGGCTGCCACTACTGAGATAGGTCAGAAGACCAGCGCTCTCCCACTGAACTACGGGGGCGGACTCTTGGCTTGTTTGTTTTCTAACATTCTTTTTTATTATCCTAGTTCCATCCCAGTCAGGAAGATGATCACACTTTTCGTTGAAGTTCAGCCTATTTTTGCGTCAAACTTGTGTGTTGTGACGTCACCAACTTTGCAATACCTCGAAAAAATACAACGAAATTGCTTTAGTTTTGCACAGAAGACGCGCAATTAATATGAGAGAAGATAACCGAAGTTTCACGTTGATAGCGCAAGATGGTTTTTGAACTTTTGTGGATGTTTATCAGAGGGGCGATATTCGCAACCCCAACCCCCCACCCCCATCCCATTCAATGGCGGGTTAAAGGGATCATAAGACCTTTTTCCACTTTATTGGAGGTGGCAATGCAGTTTGTACACGAGGCTAAGTTATATTGCAGATTTTATTCATAAAGCTTGAAAATGTCTCTCTCTAAGTATACCAAAATCACGTTCAAACTTCGTAAGCGTTCCACGCAAATAAGTGCTTCCTTGGTGAGAGCCGAGAAATAAAAAACGTTAAACCCGTGCCTTTTTCTTCCGTATCCCTGCCAATGATTAGCGGTCCCAAATAGCGGAAAAAGTGCAAAATTTGCGTCATAACAGTTTGTAACATTACTCAGTTCATGCAAATTCAGATATATTAATTCATTCTTAATGACTCGGGCTTCCACGTATCATATCCCAATAATATTAGGGACTCCAAATGCCCCCGATCCGAAGGTTGAAGGGAGACCACCGGCCGACCATTACTAAGCCTCAAAATAGCAATAATAGGTATTGCTGACATAATCCTTTGCGCCGTCATGGGAAAATTCAGTTGAAGATGATGACTTAGAAAACCATTTGTATATAGGCGATATGATATCGCTGATGACCGGTATGCATCGTCCTGCTTCAACATCCGGATCGATGTCCCTGGGTCTGTTTATAATTTAGTAGCAGTGTTGAGAAATGGTTCGACGTTTGCAGCGCACATAACTTTGTTTACTCTGTGTGTTACCGGCGTGAAGCACCACGTGTTTACATTGTGCGTTGCTTTTATTCAGAGCGCAATATATGCCTCGTTTTCTTCTTTTGCATTTGGACTAGAATTGCTAGTGCTGATATAATCTGATTGTAATTAATAAACAAAAGCTTATCAAAATAGGTTATTAATATACCAAATCGTGGAAAAGTGGATAATAACGTTCGATAAAATATTGTTGCATCGCTTCCATCCTCCAGAAAATTATTAGAAGACATTCGGAAAGGTCTTATGATCCCTTTAAGCAACGATCAATACAAATGTATTTATACAAAATATGTTTGAAAGTTGCGTGTATCTTCTCCGACGAATAAACGTGATTTTAAAAGACATTTTAACTTGTTCTGAGAGACAATGATGATAATAAGTACTAACCTAACTCTCATACCCTAGTAGCACACATTACTTTCACGAAGTTGTGACAACGTTTTCACGACGTAATTACGTCGTATGAACGTTGTCTTGACGTTGTGACAACGTTATGTGCTACAAGGGTAGCGCCGAAACAAAAAAGATAAGAAGCTGGGGCTGATGCTTCGATGTAAAGTGAGATGCAGATTGTCGAGCGCGCGCGCCGTTCGAGCGTGCGCGCAGAGCGCGCTCTGTTTGTTTTTCTTTACTAAATCATCTTTTTCGGCACTATGCAAGTTACGCAAACGCTTTTTATTGAGTTAAGCGTTGTCTCATTCATTAACTTCATCATATCATTATTGTTTTTAATAAACATTTGGGTGGTAGCTTTGGAATCTTTGGACTATAAAACCCAAAACTAAGGTCATACGATTTCTAACCATTTTATTCGACTGCTATGTTTTGCATTAAATGAACACCTGTCTGGAAACGGGATAATTTGTACTATGGGTGGTTGCTTCTTGCCTCTGTTGACAATACCTTCAGCTAATTAAGGGTCGGAGTTGATCCCGGAGTCGGAGTCACCTGGTCCCCGATCGACTCCGCAGCCCTGGTCCCCACCCGACACGGTGCTCTGTGGAGGACGTGTGACCGGCGCGAGCTGGTCAGCCGCGGCCGGTCAGACCGATCGCTGAGTCTCCGACGGCCGCTCCGTCCAGCTGTGAACTGATGGGCGCGGTTGAAGGACACGCCCGAGGATCGGCCTCCACCACACGAGCCTCCGCTGGCTGGCAGGATGGCCCTAGCTCCGAGTCGCCTCAGGCACCGGCACAGCCTCCTAATATAACGCGCCGGTGCCGGCTCACAACAGCAGTCACACACCAGTCCGCGGGAAGCATGAACGGTTCTGGTGAGTAACACCATACACAGTCGGGTGCAATGCACCAATGGCGATTCAATTATGATTAAAGCATGATATTTTGTCTAGTTTCAGTATTGTTTTCAAATAAGTTTGTTTTAGTGAACAATAAACCAAGCAAATTGTTCAAAATGTAGTTTGATTTACCAGTCATCACATGATCACACACACATAGGATTTACAGACAGATCTTTTCTCTCCCATTATTCTAGTTCTGCAATAGCTAATAGTTACCGGGTTTTGTCGGACAAATGATTATTCACCTTCAACCAGGTATATCCTCCTTCATATCGTGCATAAAGTAAGGACCGTGATCACTCTGCTTACCAGCATTAGTATCACACATCATGTCGGTAACACCCGTCCCAATGTCTGTTCTGTGTGTGTGCAGGTCGCTCTGTCCTCTCTCCTGGCGCTGGGCGCTGCCCAGTACCTGGCGTACCCGGGGTACGGCTACTCGGCCTACAACCCGTACCCCTTCAACGCCGGGGCGTACAACTACTACGCGCCGACCACGTACGCGGCGGCGACTCCGTACGCGGCCGTGCCGGCTGCCGGAGTAAGCTCCCAGTACCACGCCCAGGACGAGTTTGGACAGTACAACTACGGCTACGCCGACGGCCTGTCCACCAAGACCGAGTACAAGAGGTTCGATGGCGTCACCGTTGGCAGCTACAGCTACGTCGACGCCAACGGCAAGGTGCAGACCGTCTCCTACACGGCCGACGACGTCAACGGCTTCCAGGTGAAGGCGACCAACCTGCCGGTGGCGCCCAAGGCGAACCTGGCCGCGCCCAAGTTCAACCTGAAGGCTCCCGTGTTTGACGGCCAGGCACCCGAGCCGGTGCAGGACACGGCCGAGGTAGCCGCCGCCAAGGCAGAGTTCGCCAAGCTGTACGCCGACGCCGCTGCCGCCGAGGCCGCGCCCGACACCGACGCTGCCGAGCCTGCTGAGCAGGAGTCGACGCGTCGGCGTCGTAGCGCCGTGCTGCTGCCCGCCCTCGCCAAGGCCACCTTCAAGACTGTTTCCCTGGACAAGGTGGAGGCCGATACCCCGGCTGACACCGCCCTCCTGGAGCTGAAGGAGAAGGAGCACAAGACCTACGTGCCCGCCACCTACGCCGCCCCTGCCTTCCACTACGCCGCCCCTGCCTTCCACTACGCCCCTGCTGTCACCTACACCGCCCCGGTGGTCAGGAAGGTTGAGGTCAAGCACGTTGCTGCCCCTGTCATCACCTACGCTGCCCCAACCGTGACCTACACCACCCCTGTCGTTAAGGAGGTTAAGGTCAACAAGGTGGTTTCCCCCTTCACCTACTCTGCCACTCCTTACGCCTACGGCTTTCCACCCGACGGCCTGGCCACTCCCTTCGTCTACAAACGTGGTGCCGAGGCTTCTGAGACCAAGGAGTCTCTGAGGAGCCGGCCGTTGTCTCCGGCGGAGCGTCGGCAGCGCAGCGCGTGTGCTTGCCCGCCCTCGCAGGCCCACCTTCAAGACTGTTTTCCCTGGAACAAGGTGGAGGCCGATACCCCGGCTGACACCGCCCTCCTGGAGCTGAAGGAAGAAAGGGCACAAGAACCTACGTGCCCGCCACCTAGCGCCGCCCCTGTTCCACTAACGCCGCCCCCTGCCTTCCACTGACGGCCCCTGCTGGTTCACCTACACCGCCCCGGTGGTCAAGAAGGTTGAGGCAAGCAAAGTCGCTGGCCCTGTATCACCTACGGCCCCCACTGTCACCTACACCACCCATCGCGTCAGAAGGTGGCTTCCCCCATCACCTACGCGACTGCTCCTTTCCCTAACAGCTTCGGCCTTCGACCGTACGGACTGGGCGCCCCTGTGGTCTACAATGTGGCGGCCAAGACTGCTGAAGTCGAGGAGAAGGCTGAGTAAGCAGTTCTCGTCGTCTGATTGCCGAGCACTGACCACGCCATGTTTGTTCTATGTCGAGTCTCGTCCTGTTTTATCTGTTGAAATGTCTTTTGTCCCGTCCGTTCTATCAGGATGTTTAGGTGCGATGTGTTAGTGGCATTATCCATTGTCAGCGCGCATTTGGCTGATACGTGTTCGTTCATAAGTTTTGCAAGATAAAGAGCATACCCATTAATTGAAGCTTTACTGAATGGAACAGGATTCGGTAACGGGATACTGAAAAGGGAATAGGGAATAAGTACGATAACGGCAATGGAACATAATATGAAACATAAACGAAAACGTGAAATGGGAAACAGAAACACGAATATGGAACTGGTTAGGGGAACTGGAAGCGCAAACAGGATATGAGATTGCGCATAGCGCAAACTAATTTATCACTCTTAATTTGAACTGCAAATCAGTCCACGGAAAAAGAACCAGTACATGCGTTTGTCTAAAGTTCTAAATGGGAAGTACCACCATTGTGCTTCACATTTATGCTGTAAGCGCAGGAAAACGTGCGCTAGGTTAAATGGAATGCAAACTTCCATTTAAACTGCGCTTCGCCGGGGAGGATCAGGAATCTGCCCCTCCTGAATGTTCTCAATGGCTTAAATTCTATTAGCGTCGGGGGGGGGGGCGAAACGGCCCCTCCTGAGGTTTTCCACGTACAGTATGAAATATTCAACCTAAATCTTCAAACTTGGCGACTTTTCCTAACAATTCATTGTGCATCGAATGATATGCTTTTTCAAAACGTTTCATTAGGAGGAGGTCCAGGACCGTTTAAAGGGGGGGGGGGGCAGGTTTGGCCGTTTTGACCCAAAACCTTTGCATGGTTAAGTCACTCGTGGAGAGTTGTTTGTTGTAGCAAACAGACTTAAGCCTGGATCCCGAAGTTGGATCTGGGATCCTAGTGGATCCCTAGGCATATAATATATTAGGATCTGGGATCTTTATGGATTCCTCGGCATATTGTGTATCTGGATCTGGTGTCCCATGTGGATCCCGGGACACAGGACTCAGAGATCCAGATCTCAACTGGATCCCGGATCCAGGCACATGTCTGGCAGCAAAGTATTAGCAAAAAAATACATCGACAGATAATTGAATGATCTTTTAGTTGGCCATATCAAAATGTATACACCTTTTTTAATTTACTTTTGTTTCAATTTTTTCTTCCATGAGGTTTAAAAAACGGAATATATGTATGACAAAACATGCCAATGAATATCTGTTGAAAATTTCAGGTCGGTATCTTAATATTTGATGACCTGAAGTCAGGTCAAATGTTAACCTTACATTATAAATATATGGTGAAAAATTCAAATCCATTATAAAACATATATCAATCCAATTATTTCAGTATTATGTCATCTAAGGCCCTTCTCGATGACCAGAATGCAATTTTTAGTCAATGACCTTCGAAAGATGTATGTATGTATGTATTGACAGGTAAAACACTCTCCAACATAAAATGGCTATTCCGAGTGTCGAGTCGATAACGTTAAAAGGTGAGGACATGTTAAAGGCACTCCGTAAGCAGCATTCACACAGGCAAAATATAAAAGCACACATCCATACACAACACACTCATCCAGTCCCATGCTCACTCTCAGCTAAATGATTGCACAGTTCATGCTTAAAAGACGCGAGCGACGAGTTTCGGAGTTTCCAGAAGGCAAAAGGAGTTGTATAGTTTCGCGATGCCTGGTATTAGGGAGGCGCCGCCTACCCGCCGTCCGTCCTCCACCGCGCGCGGAGAGCTAGATCCAGTGTCCTGACGAGAAGAACGGACGAAGAGAAGAGTTGGCCTGGTAATTATTGAGAGGCAAGAGCTTGCGGTTCGCCGGTTAATTCGGATTTTTGTGAAGCAAAAAGTAAATAGAGTGCTGTTGTAGAGCTGGACGGGCGCAGGCCAGCCTAGTTCCTCACGCACGTCCGATATATTGATCAAATTTGCGACGGCCGGAAGACAACGCGCCATCGCCAAAGTTCTTGGATTTTTTGGAGGCGTTGTGTGTTTTTCTCCGACCCGTTTCATAGAACGGCAAGGCAGTTAACGAACGTGGCGAGAGGGGACCAAAGGCATTGGCCAAGGTGGGCAGAAGGTCAGGCGGGATCTGAGACGCACGTTGAGGACAGGCCGATTGAGGGATACCGTTGATTTTTTGACGAGGGCAGAAACGTGAGAGTCCCAGGTGAGGTACTTGGTCGAACACTACGCCAAGGTTCCTCACGGTTGGGGCCCTCACGCACTGCATCCTCGCGGAACCAAATGGTAATGGGCAAAGCCATGCCCACGACAATTTTGACGGGGAACCACAGCTATATAGTTTCCGTTTTTACTTGCATTTACTTCTGACCGTGCGGAATGAACCAGACGTCCAAGGAATCTAATGTCTGTTCCATTGTAGCAATGAGCTGCGGGAGGGAGTCTTTTATGCCAGATATCAAAACTTGGGTATCGTCAGCGTACTGCAACACGTGCGCGTCAGGGGCAAACAGGGACAGGTCGTTGGCAAAGATCTGGAAGAGGAGTGGGCCCAGAGAGGATCCTTGAAATACACCGATGGAATTGGGCTGGGGTCTGGAAAGGTGCCGGTTGCCACGCCCGTCAGCAGTACAAACAGATTGGGTATGACCACGGAGGTAAGAAGAAAACCAGGTAGGATCAATAGAATAGTCTTGAAGTATGGAAAGAAGCTTTGTGTGGTCAATCACATCAAAGCATTTGGAAAGATCATGCAATGTCACGAACACTTTTTGTCAATAACTCGTGACATGATGGCCGTAGAGACTCGCAACTGGTGCACAAACGTTTGTCTCGCCAAGCTGCATCTTTGCATATGCAACTTAGCCGAATTATGTCACATTGACATTGACCTTAACCCGCGCCCCACTGGGGGGGGTGTTTGAACACCCCCCCTCATGTTTTATCAAGATAACGAAAAAAACGGCGGCGCGTAAGCGCCGCCAAAAATTTGGCATAAACTATTTCAACTGGATTCTTTCCGGACATTTTGCCGGAAATTCAAAGTTTGTGTCAGGTCATGTCAGTCACCAGGTCAGGTCAAGTGACCTACCTACAAAAACGTTGCGGTCGTGCCATGGCTACAGTTTCTAAGGGATCGATATCAAACTTTTAGGATTACATTAAGTCATTAGTATCTAAAAAAATGTTTATCTTGGATTTTTTGTATTCGGTGGACCTTAGGTCGGGTCAATTTTGCGATCCTCCCCATATAAGTCAATGGAAAGAAATAATTCAAATTGCTTTCTTTTGTCGACGATTATCAGTCCATTTCCTTCTGGATGATGTATCATTATGATTTATGTATTGATCCAATGCAGGTTTTTTCCCAGGGGAAAACATTACGGGGTCATCTGAGGTCATCGAGGTCACCAACACCTTTTCGTTCAAATTAACTCTGGCCATAATGAAGATAGAGAACTTGGCAACTTACCCAGTTGTGTTTGTCTCGTCAAGACACATCTATCCTTGATATGCACATACCTTTACTTTGGTCACGCACTTGACCTTGACCTGAGGTCATTTTTTTAAGTTGACCTTAAATAATAAAATAGTTACATTATTTCAAAGCGCCTTGACGAGACAAACACGATGGAGTAAACAGTATGGCGTTTATCTTTTGATAGGTAAAGAAGTTATTCACGAAATATGTTTTTGGCCCCAAATCAGATTTTTACTTTCATGACCTCTAGAGCCTAAAATTATTGGACCTGAGTCAATTTTTGAGGACCTGGATTGCGATTGCAATTTCATTGTCTTAGCGATTGTCTTTTGAACGTTCGTTTCTAGATAGCATAGTTTCGAGGATATTTGGGGGTTTCTGGGAAGGCCGATGGTCCTTAAAACCTTGAAAATTTGACCTCCGTAAATGACCTACTGGTGACCTGAGGTTTGACGGAGCGAAAAAAAGTCTGAAAAAATTCCCGAAATTGATTTTAATAACGGTTTCGAACGGTGTCTTTTGTTGGGTCTACTTTGCCATGGGAGCCGGAGTTAGAGGGGGGGTGTTCAAACACCCCCCAGTCGGGCGAAGGAAATGCAGAGGCCCAGTGGGGCGCGGGTTAACCCTGTCCAAATTTTGGATTTGCCCAAAATTGGTCCAAAATGTTAAGTTTCGAATCGAATTGACGAGAGAAACACGTTGGTATCACTCTATGTTTTAGGGTAAAAAGTTATTTACGAAAAAACTTTTGTTGAAAAACAGGTTAGTTTACATTTGATGAACTCTATAGTAGAGTTCTACATGATTAAATTTTTCCTTGGCCTAACTGCCCCACAGCCACAGCCAGCCACAGCCAGCCACAGCCAGCCACAGCCAGCCACAGCCAGCCACAGCCATCCACAGCCAGCCACAGCCAGCCAAAGCCAGCCACAGCCACTTCCAAATGTCAATGGCTGGCCGTTGGCCAGCCGTGATAATTTTTGTAAATTCATATTATGTGTTTATTTGCAGTCTTCTGTTGAAGCAACATGCCGAGGCTTCTTTTATCCATGATTGGTTTGTTAGCATTTTAGATGAAAAATTGCTGCAAAATACAAAACCAAATCCTCGGGAAGACTATGCAGCCACAGAAGTAGCAATAGCCATGATCTTAACATTTTCTAGTCCGGCCCACCCCATTAGCCGTGGGATTCGGCCGTCCATGGCGATAGCCTCCCCGTGCTTCTCTATAGCCAAAACTATATAACTGAGGTCACTTCTGTTGAAATGTTGTCAAAAGATAACTAGAATGGCTTTCCGATTTTTTTTTCCGGATTCCTCCTAGCTGCCATAGTTTTCGAGATAATGGCAAGGTTTCATGAAAAAAATAGATATTTTGGCAAATATGACCTTTGATGACGTCATTTGACCTTGACGATATTGACCCAGGGTCATTACAATTTCGAAAAAATTGGCTACCTATATGGCGTTTAAATTGTCCCGATCTGACTTGGTTCCAAGATATCGCTTCGCCGACCTCGATTCTGGCTGCCATCTTGGAATTCAAATTCATATAACTCAAAAATTAAACAGCCGATTTCCATTTTTTACGTCAAACGATCCGCTATTGTCTTGCCGTAAATGTCGCACAAAAAACACCACCCTCCGGTGCTTTGTTTTCGAGCTATTCACAAAAAACATGTGAGGGGGCAAAAGTCACAAAAGTTCCCCCTCCCTTCCAGTGTGCGTGTTAAAACGAAATATATCGAACAATTACAAAAGAATGAAGATCAAGTAACTCCTAATATAACACAATAGTTTCAAGCAAAGAGCGTATATTTGAATGATCACACACACGCACACGCACACGAGCGCACACACGCACGCACGCACGCACGCACGCACGCACGCACGCACGCACGCACACACGCACACACGCACACACGCACTATCATCAAATATATTCGAGGAATCAGTCACATGACTTAACCCTCGCTTAACCCCTACCCGAATCGCCATCACTGCCTATTCGGGTAGGGGGGAAGTGGTACAACCCCCCTGGCGTTTCGCCCCTAATACAATCTTTGATTAAAAAAACGAGTGTTTTTGTCTGTAATGAGAGGAAACCATTGCAACCCGATGTTATGGTCCTTGGTCAAAAGGTGTTTTTTTAGGTCATGTCGATGACCCAGATGTTATCCAAATCGTGAATGTTTAAGGGAATAGGTCAACCTGAAAGTTGTCTTGAAATTTAACCATACGGTGTATTTTGAGTTGAAAAAACAAATATGACATGTGTTAGGACGATAGATGGATAACCGTAAACAATGGTCATGCTTCTATTTTCTCCTTCATGGCCATACAAAACGACAATGCATGACGTTAGGCATATGGTAGCTTGGATACGAAAGCTGTTGCATACTAAAATGACATACTTAATACAAATCGACACCCATGTTTTAACAACTAATTTGTCTGCATATTGTCGGAAACCGTTCTGATGGTTCATTCCTCACTTCATCCCCCCACTCAAAAATACGTGGCGACCCCCCTGATAGTTACTAAACGTAAAAGGGTCACACGGGAAAGGAAGGTCACTCCTTACTACCCAGTAAGAGATAGTAAAACATATTTATAGTAAAATATTCACCTTTGCCCGCAAAAATGGAGTTATTAGATACTAGAAATCAACAGACAAGACCTAAATATATTGTAAGTTTATCACATTTTTGATAATTTCCCTACCAAAAGATTTTTCAAGTTTAAGTTGACAAGCGTTCCACAGATTTAACGACTGGTACTTGCAAGTACTTTTGGTCCTCATCAAACTGCGGGCTTTTCCCGTATAGCTTTTTTACGCTATGGAATGGAAAATATATTTAGCGTTTTGCTTGTTGTGAATATATGCCCGCCGATACTCTACATAGCCATTTAATAAAAAGTTAACAAATTAGCAGTTCACCGATGCACTTTCATGGCAGCCTAGTCAGTGTTGCGCCCCTTAATTTGTTTAAATTGCTTCATTTATTTTTAACATTATAAGTTTTGTAGAGTTATGTCTCTGGCTGTTTATAATCTTCTAAGCTTTATATGCATTATGATCTACACTATGCTTGATATAATCATGACAAAGAATCATTTAAAAAAGGCAACTACATCAGAAGCTCATTGATGCGCTTGGACGGCGACCTATTTAGTGTCGGCGAATTATTTCTTTGACCAATCAGGGATGTTGTCACGCTTCTTGGCGCACCTGTTTCATTTCTGGCCCTATGACTTTCTGAAGCACATTAGTTAGGTAGGTACTTGCTTTTTTCCAAGCATACAACTTTGAACAATGAATAAGGTAATAATTTTATAAGGGAATAATTATATTTAATTCTTAAATTTATATAACTCCGTTGTTATACACCAACGCATGTCTAAGACATTGCTTGAAAAGTGATTATTTCCCTTTAAAGAGAATAGTTCACCCTGAAAAAACGAGAAAAATCTCAGAAATTGATGAAGAGAAACAAGACATTGAGTATCATATTACTAGTAAGTCAAAGAAATCTATATTTACGCGGAAAAAGCAAATTAGAAATGTCAATTATTCGGTGATAATTCATATTCTTTTTACTCTAAGTAATGCGAAATCAGCCTGGCTTAGAAGCACGTATGTCATCAAAATGGTCATCGATTTAGTGAGGGATCGTGGCGCATACAAGACAGTACTTGCCTAATAACTTGTTGAAGATGCAGAAAATACAACGCTTGAAATAACATCAGTTACTGCTTTAAGTAGGTATTCGTCACTATTATATTTCACTATGAAAGTGTAGTGTCCGTCACCGTTGCTCACTGTCCGTGCTCTGGGGCGTCAGTCTGGATTATGAGTCACAACGTCATGCACAACCTACACGTCACTGGCGTACCGGTCTCGCCGGTCGGCTCCTATCACGCAGCGGGCGGCTGCGCCGCGGGCGGCCAATCAAACAGCGGCACGCGCGTTCTGGTATAACGAGGTGGGGTTCGGTGAGTGGGGACAGATCATAGATATATAGGACTAGATAGGACAGCTGGGTCCCGAGAGTACGTAACAGCGGCCGCCATCTT